>JAPMNP010675776.1:0-13756 GCA_029874935.1 Atherina boyeri | reverse complement strand
GGTGCGTGGCGCAGTGGGTTGAGCGCCCGCCCCATATACAGAGGCTGTAACTCCTCGCCTGCAGCCGGTCCAGGATTGATTCCCGGCCTGAGACCCCTTGCTGCGTGTCATTCCCCTCTCTCTCTGATCCCCTTCCTGTCCAGCAACTGTCATATAAAGATCACTAGAGCCCAAAAAATTCTTTAAAAAAAAAAAAAAGTATACTATGAGTATACTTATTCCACACTAAAAATGAGGCAGTATACTTTAAGTACTTTTTATATACTATACTTAAAATGTGCCAATTTAGTATGAAGCAGTATTAAGTTAGTATACTTCCTTGTATACTACAAGTATACTTATTATACTCAAGTATACTTAATAAAATAAACTTCAAGTATACTACTTTTGCTAAAGGCATATAAACAGGCTCAGTGTTTTATAAATATAGTTGTCTGAGGATGTTTTTGATATTTAAGAATAATTGGTGTTGCTACATCTACATATCTGTAAATAGATCAAAATTTAAATCAAAATTGAATCAAATCGAATAAGGAAGGTAGTGGTGATACCCAGCCTTAGCAGATACAAAGCTCAAATTGCACATCCAGTGGAGTTGTTACCTGAAATACCTTGTTTGCAGTCAAAGTTTTCCACAAACCAAGGATGAATATCTGCCTCACATACTGGCTATTTTGACCAGTCGGGATATACTGGGGTTTTCAGGTAAAAGTAAAATGAAGCATTTACAAGAAACACCACAAATGTGTAAAATATTAGCTAAAACATAACACTATGACAACTGCTAAGCTAAGTTAGCTTCCAATAAGCTTTCAAGATCAACCTTTTAAATATGTCAAGGCAAAGAACCCAATTAGTTGATTTCATAAACCCCAATTTAACCTACCTGAGAAGTTTGATGAACACAAATCAATATGAAAAAAGCCGGCAGTGCACAGTTAGGATGCACATCCAAAAAACATCCTCAGATATTCTGTTAGCCTCATGCCTTAACAGCCAAAGCTAATCCATTCCAGTTAGCTCGATGAGAAAAGAAAAGAAAAAAATAAATAAATAAACCTCCAAATCCACTTATGATAACTAAGAACAAAAATATTTGATTTCATTGGAATTTGAATAGTAGGTGTCCAGATTGCCACAAATCAGAAAAGAAAATTATAAATCAATCCTGTTGACTAGGTAATTGATTCCTAATGTCTTTCTACGTCATCTCTAGGCGACGGGTAGTTTGACAGCCTTCCTCTTGTTGCAGCCGGTGGCTCTGGAAGGTTCTACTCGGGACCCGGTGAAGACACCTGAATCCAAGCCCATCCTTGGCCGAACCGTAGTGTTTCATCTGCGGTTACAGTCAGTCCCGTTCTGAAGACCTTCTTTCATATTTTCCATCAATTATAAAGTCGCGATGCCTGAAATCATGGCTGCACCGAGACCCTCAAACGCAGGCAGAAACAAAGGTGGGGCGTATGTGGACCGCGACAAGCCGGCCCAAATTCGCTACAGTAACATTTCTGCTGCCAAAGGTAGGATACAATCCTAACAAATTGATATAAACAGCTACGTAAAGGGATCCAAATACGCCACCAAATGAGTGAATCTGGGGTGGGTTAGTGCACCGTTATATGATTAAATATAATCTCAAATCCCATTTCAGCAGACTCCAGGTGGTCAAAACAAAAGCAGAAAATGGTGCATAATACAACAATATGAATATGTATATTCAAATTATAATCTGATGAAACTTTGTCCAAAATGAGAGAAAAATGTAAAGTAACCATATGAAAATATTTAGACCCATAAACTGACATATTAAAGGAAAAGTACCTTTTTCTTTTCTTTTTTTTAAAAACCTGAACCTTAACTCACCCTGTCAATTTTGGAGTTACTTGAAGTCTAAAAGCGCTATATAAAACTAATGCATCTTTATTAGTATTACTATATTTCGATCTATCGTGCTGGCGTAGGCTACATATCCATTCAATGGAAGTGTTCGGGGCAATGTAATTTCAGCCTCTAAATAGGACATTTTCCACAAAATGCCTTAATTTCACCACTGTTTAGTTATTAGTTGCTGTACTATACTTCTGTGTGTCAAAATTCTTCTTCCGTGGTTTCCGGAAACTTTAGTAAGATCCCTTATGTTTTCCTGAAACCACAAAAGAAGAATCTTACTAAAGCTTTATAAAGTCCCAGATGACAACAAAGCCATTGTGAATGCACAGGGGGAAAGTTAGACTGCACATAGACTAAACACTGGTGAAATGAAGGCGTTTTGTGGCAGATAATGTCTTCTTTAGAGGCTGAAATTACGTTGCCCCGACCACTTCCATTGAATAGATTTGTAACCTACCAGTAACTGTAAATATACGCCAGCACGATGGATCTAAATATCTCTCATTAAACTTGAAGTAACTCAAAAATGGTCCGGATGAGTTTATGAACGTATTTCATGTTATGAATAAGGTCCAGGTGAAGAAAAAGAAAATACTTGTTTAAAAAGTCACCTAAGATATTTTGCTTGTATTTTGATGAGGTGATATTATGTTTGATCATTGTCACCTTACACACCCATCTCTTGTTTAATTGGCAGCTGTTGCTGATGCCATCAGAACAAGTCTAGGACCCAAAGGGATGGACAAGATGGTCAGTAAATTAATTTTCCCTTTGGGATGACTTTACCTTTATAAAACACTTCTATGTAAGCAGATACTTTATTCTTTGTTTTTGCTATCCTAGATCCAGGATGAGAAAGGTGATGTAACCATTACCAATGATGGGGCCACCATCTTGAAACAGATGCAGGTGCTCCACCCTGCAGCCAAAATGGTGTGTATTTTAAGACAATTACTGTATGATTAAAAAAAAAAAATCTTTGTGAATAAATCTGCCAATTGACGTTATTTATTTATTCAATTTATCATTAAAATAAATTAATCTGGGTATAATGTTATGTTTTAGCTGGTGGAGCTGTCCAAAGCCCAGGATATTGAGGCTGGTGATGGTACCACCTCTGTAGTGGTGATTGCTGGAGCACTGCTGGACGCCTGCTCCAAACTGCTGCAGAAAGGTAAGAGCTGCAGAAAATGCAGATGGAAGTCATCTCTTGCTTGTTTTGAGTTTTTTGTTGCTTTATTTATATTAACGTAGTAGTATATGTTATTTTTTACTGTGCACTGCAGAGACAAGAGTAGTTGTAATCTAAATGTTGTGCCTGGAGATGGTCACATGGACTCCTTCAGTTCTTCACAAATTACTGTTGCGAAGCCTCAATATTTTATAACTAAACATATCTTCATCTTATCATGGAAGCAGCATCCACATACACTGATACTGATTGAGCGCAGGAAGAAAGTTTTGATTTTGATGCTTCAGTTGCTTTTTGTCATATATGAATGGAACTCATTGCGTTAAGCATGTGAGATCAGGATAAACTTTTCTCCTAAGAGGGAAATTTTGTCATGCCCAACAGTGTATACAATTAACAAGTAGTAACCACACACCGTAAACAGTAGCCGCACAGCTATCTAAATCAATAATCAGAATTTAAAAGAAAAAAAGTGTTAGCAAAACCAACAACAGTTGAAGGCAAATAATATAATAGATAAACTATTCCCTCGAAATAAAACCATCTATACTAATAATGATAATAATAATTATTATTATAATATCTTCTTGTATTGATTGCTGGATCCTTAATTAAATTGTACTGTGCTAGAATTTGTTATATCTGTGAACATTGATTTTTTTTATCCCCTGGTTAAATAAAGGAGAAAAAGGATCCTTTGATTCAATATATAATATCATAAACAAACTTGTGATTTAATCCCCGATACTATAAAAGTGTCAAAGTAAATTTTATGCAGATTGTTTTTCTGCCCTGTTGTCTATGCTTGTACAGTTTTTACATTTCTTTGTGTCGTTTGCCAGGTATCCACCCCACTATCATCTCTGAATCGTTCCAGAAGGCCGTGGATAAAGGCATAGAGGTGCTGACGGCCATGAGCCGCCCGATGGAGCTGAGCGATCGTGAAACTCTACTCAACAGTGCCACCACATCACTTTGCTCCAAGGTGGTGTCTCAGTACTCCAGCCTGCTGGCACCCATGAGCGTGGACGCTGTGATGAGAGTCATCGATCCGGCCACAGCCACTGGTGTTGACCTGCATGATATCAAAATCATCAAAAAGCTTGGGTGAGTTCCTTCTCTCATTTTTCTTTGTTTCCCTCGTATGATCTGCTTTGTGAATGTTGTCTCATCTGTGTTGTGTTGGGGACTCAGAGGGACCATTGATGATTGTGAGCTGGTGGATGGCCTGGTGCTGACTCAGAGGGTGGCCAGCACTGGTGTGACCCGGGTGGAGAAGGCTAAAATTGGCCTCATCCAATTTTGTCTGTCACCTCCCAAAACTGATGTAAGTGACTTGAAAAATTGAGATTTTTAGTTCCAGCATATTTAGTGTAACTATGATGCAGATATTGGCAAAACGTTAAGGCTTCACTCTTGCACTGTCATGCCATCCCGTGCATAAACAGATGGACAACCAGATCGTAGTGTCAGACTACGCTCAGATGGACCGCGTGCTGCGGGAGGAGCGTGCCTACATCCTCAACTTGGTGAAACAGATCAAGAAAGCTGGCTGCAACATGCTACTCATCCAGAAGTCCATCCTCAGGTACAGAACAGAACAGATGGCGTTGCTCATGTCTTTAAACGAAACTCCCAAATGGACGTTTAACGTGTTTCCTGCTAATGATTAACTGTCGTCTAACAGAGATGCTCTGAGCGACCTTGCTCTGCACTTCCTGAACAAAATGAAGATCATGGTGGTGAAGGAAATCGAGAGGGAGGACATTGAGTTCATCTGCAAGGTGTGTGGCCGGGAGTCTTTGTCTGATGATCAGAGACAGGGTTTGGAAAATGCAGAATTTTCTGAAATAACTCATTGCGAATAGCAAATGAGGCTCTGTTTTTGTTTTGATACCAATATCTGCATGCATCCTGAATAGCATGAAGCAAATGGAAAGTAGCTCACAGGGTATCTGAAAGGAAAATGGCAGAGTTGCAAACAACCGAGGCAGGTTTATTTGTATGATAAGTCAAATTAATTTGTACAGCGCTTTTCATAAATAAAATTCAGAAAAGCCTGATCCCCACCTGTTTAAAACTTAGTATGTGGGGTCAGCAGCAGCCTATGAGCTGAAGATCTCAGAGCACAAGAAAAAGGTTGACGTCTCAGCAAGTCAGAGATGTACTGGAACTGGACCATGAAGAGCTCTAAAAGTTCAAACTGAGATTTTAAAATGTACTGGAAGCTAAAACTGGCGTGATGTGACCTTCTGCTGGTATTGGTGTAAAGTCTGCAGGATTTTGTACCATCTGAAGACAATTTAAAGCTATATCAGATTTCATTCACAAAGCAACTCAATGTGGTTTACAAGATTAAAAGCATTAAAGCAGGGAGCAGAATAAGCATTAGAAATATAATTAAGAAGCAGATGGTAACATTCCCACAAACCAAAAAGAAATGGAAACAGAACAAGCTGAAATGGCATAAGATGGATAAAATGCAATAATAGTAATAAAAGTTAAAGTTTGAGAAAGTGGTTAATTTTTTACCATGGAAGCAAGTAAATAGTGCAAAATAATAAACATGATAAAACAAAGTGTCTGCTGAATCAGATGCTTCTATAATCCAACAAAATAAACACATAAAGAAAATTTAGATAAACTATATTATTTTGAAAAAGAAACAAATAAACCATTAATACCAGTTGTATAACTCCTTCGGTATTTAATGCAGCTTTATTTAATATCTATCATCATAAAGGATGTTCTTATCTTTTCTTTTTTTCTTTTTTTTTTAAAAAAGACAATATGTCTGAATATATCACATTTAGATATTATAAGGACAATCATTCTAAAGTGTGAGGGATTAACAGTTGTTTTTATAAAAGGCAGCAAACAGAAAAGTTTTTAACCTTGATTTAAAACTGCTGTGTTTCAGCAGACCTGCAGTTTTCTGGAAGTGTGTTTCACATGTGAAGAACATAAAACCTGAACGCTGCCTCTCCATGTTTAGTTCTGACTCTGGGAACAGAAAGTAGACTTGACTCTGATGACCTGAGGGATCTGATTGGTTCATAACGAACCAGGAGATCCTGAATCCGGTCAGGAAATCAGGTCTGAGTCCATAAATACTCCCAGATTTCTGGCTTTGTTGTTAGATTCAAAAAGTGAGCAGGAGACAATAAACTGTCCAAAGTATCTGCTGGTACTATGTTTCAGAGATTTAACTGTGGGTGTGGACATTAAAAAAAAAAAATCATCTCAGCAGAACTTTAGGAGTGAACGGATATCACTAGAACATTTCAGGTCTTCGGTGCGTGCGTTAAATCAACTGCAGTAAACCTTTTGTTTTATTTTTTTTATAATACTGTCTACTTAAATATAACTAGTTATTCTCAGCATTATACAGTATTACTGTCTAATTAAACCATTAGAAAATTAAACAAAGCCTCTTGTTTTTCATCAGACTATTGGTACCAAGCCAATTGCCCACATTGACCACTTCACTCCAGAGATGCTTGGCACAGCGGAGTTGGTAGAGGAGGTCAGCCTGGATGGTTCTGGCAAACTGGTCAAGGTACGTTTTGTGCAGTCCTGGATAATTCAGAGCTAATATTAAAAAAGAATGCTGGTCCTTTGTAGTCTAAGGTTTTTATTTACACATTTTGACACAATTACTGAAGTCACATGACTTGGTCAAAATACCAAAATACTACGTTTGACATAACTGCTTCACAGCTGAACACTTCTTAATGCCTCCAGTAAATTGTTGTTTCTTGATCCAGATCACAGGATGCTCCAGTCCTGGGAAGACTGTCAGCATCGTGGTTCGTGGCTCCAACAAGCTGGTGATCGAGGAGGCAGAACGCTCCATCCACGACGCGCTGTGTGTCATCCGTTGCCTGGTCAAAAAAAGGTACAGTATTTTACAGACTGACATTGCTTTGCTATATTAAGGCCTTTTATGAGCCAGCATGTTCCTGCTTCGGTTTGCTCTGCTAAGTCTCCTGTTCCTCCATCTTTCAGGGCTCTGATCGCTGGAGGTGGAGCTCCAGAGATTGAGTTAGCCGTGCGTTTGGCAGAGTACTCGCGCACCCTTGGCGGCATGGAGGCCTACTGCGTGAGGGCGTACGGTGACGCTCTGGAAGTAATACCCTCAACTCTCGCTGAGAACGCTGGCCTAAATCCCATCTCCACTGTGACTGAGCTCCGCAACAAGCATGCACAGGGAGACAAGATGGCTGGCATCAACGTCCGCAAGGTTTGCCCACTTTCCTCTGTTACCTTTTTCACACGATTCCTCTGTCCAAGAATCGGCTAAATTCATGCACACACAAAGACATCATCCAACTACGAAGCAGACAGTAAGTCTGTTTCCTAAAATGATTTCACATTTGGATCAAATTAAGATGTATCAATCTTTGTGATAAACTTTCCCTTAGCAAAAATGCATGCGACAACAAGCGACATGGTGTCTGGTGGCCACCATGTTAAACTCTTATTTATGACCACAGAACCTTGATTAATGCTGCCAGCAGGGAAGAGAAGTATTTACATGTGGGGAATAATGACTGAACACAATACGAAGCACAAAATCAAGCGTTGCAGTGACCAAAATGAACATTTTATCCTCCATAACTGATTAGACATTTGATTAGAAAGTTATACAACCTAATTTAGCAGTGTCCTCAGCCCCCCTTTCTGTCTTTAGTGAAAGACCTGACTCTATCTTTCCCTTTTATATACTCAGATACACCAAATTGGACACTTTTATTTTGCACTTTAAGCGTTTTCAGGACCCTCTAAGGGGCTAGCAACTTCACACTGATCATTACTGCTGCAGGAGGAAGATCTTCAGCTGTTCTCAGTCCACTCCAAATATAGGCGTAGCCAATTTTACCAAGTAGGAGTTGCAATGGAGCAAAATGATATCTCTTTAGTGAATGCAGCAGCTGAGAGAGATGAGACTGGGAGTGAGACAGGAAATAGAATGATTTTATGCTGCTCATGTATTGAATGAAAAATACTTTAATTAATCCCAGAAGTAAATTGCAAAGGCATGACAAGTTTCTTTGAAAATCACATTTCGTGTACAAGGCGTTTCAAAGTACTTTACATAAAACATTAAAAGGATTACAGATGGATGCAGAAGAAGCACTATAGAAAGAACATCATTAAGACATCGCAAATAGAATAATTAAATTGAAATAATTAAAAGCATTTCATTTTCAGATTTTATTTTCCAATTTAAATATTGATTTTAATATTTAAATGATTGTAATGATGTGTAATGTAAACATAATAGTAAAAACATATGAATATAGGTAAAAAGGTACATTATAACAGATTGACAGCATGATCAAATTCTACATCTTGATCAAGATCAATCAATGAAGAAAATTATATAGCTATATTTTTTGTGTCTAAGACATTATGTTGCTGCTCTAATACTCTGATTGGCTTCCTGCCCAGAGGTGCCACAATTGGTATATGTTTTCTGTTTAGTTTTTTTATTAATTTTCAACAATAACTAAGATCAAACAATAGATGAGTTGAAATTCTTTTTACCTTATCTATGTATAGTACAGTAACATTCATAAAGGCACATTTGCATGATCGTATGCAGACATTTGTACACACCTACATACTTATAAACCTACTTAATTCTATGGATTTACATTTCCCATCTTTATATATTTTGAATACCATTTTTCTTGATTTTATTTTATTTTTATTTATTTTCCTCTTAAACTGGATGATGTTTGACATTGAGTTCTTCCTGAAGTTTATTCCATAATTTTACACCACATACTGTAAGGCACGTGGTTTCGATAGTTGTTCTTACTCTTGAAATCTTCAGATTTGATTTTCCCATCACATTATATCCCCTTTCATAATTTAAAAACATTTTTTTTATGTGGTAATGTTGTCATTTATGTATTGCTTTATAGATTATTATTACTGTTTGTAGCTCCACCAAATCACTGAATTTATGTATAATGGTTGCAGAGAACTCTTTGTTCCCCATACACAATAGTTTAAATATGACTAAATAAGTGAATAGTATAGAACTGAAAACGATCAATCGAGACTAATTGAACTAAAACTAACTTTGTGACAGGGAGGAATCTCCAACATCCTGGAGGAGCTGGTAGTGCAGCCTCTCCTGGTTTCCATCAGTGCACTGACCCTGGCCACAGAAACGGTCCGTAGCATTCTCAAGATTGATGACGTGGTAAGGATCAACACTCAAACCTGGCAAACACTGTTGATCATTCAGTATATTTAAGTTGCTGCAGAGACTGTGCACAATGTTCCATATTTTAATGTTTTTGTTTTTGTCCCATTCCAGGTCAACACTCGATAAGTCTGTCCAATGAGTCGTGTTGCTGAGTCTTGCTTGTTTTACAAGGGATGATGGGATCGTGTCGGCATCACTCTGCTCAGATTTCCACTGTAGTTGTTACGTTGCCTATTCAATAAAAAAAAGGCACTTTTTTTGTTGACACTCCAGGTTTAGCCTGTATGATTTATTCTTCCTGTTCACAGTGACCCCAGTTCAGGTTTTATTAGGTTTTTTTTATTATTATTGAACTAAAGAACTGATTGCATACATTGTGCAAATTTTTCAGCTCTCATTTACTTCTGCTAAACAATATATATGCAAACAAAGCAGTGAAATGTTAAAAATGCAAACTTGCATATTAAGTAGTGAAACTGAATAAATGCAATGCCTTCAATAAAGACAAAAATGTTAAGCAGTGTTGGAAAAAAAATAGTATGCCTACAATTAAAGTGATTTTTGAAAGTTTATTGTAACTGATAAGGATTAAAACCCAAAGACCAGATGTGATATCAATGTATTTACAAGTAATTATAACAAGGATTGTACCTGAAGACCCATAAAAGCCTGTGTGCCACAGTATACCTCATTTCACTTCATTTTGACAGTTTTTAATTGAGTAGGTTTCACTTGGGGATGTCCATCTCATTTGCTTCCTGTTTGACTGTTTAATTGGACACAAGAATCCTTAAGCATCTTTATTCTTAACCTCCCCTGTAGTTAAAATGCCCAGTGAAAAAAACTTATTTACCAAGTAGATTTTTTTCTCCCCTGTTTAACATCATAGCAAGCAGAATGGTGGTCTGGCTCCAGTGTTGTTCTGAACAAATTTTCTTTGCAATGAGGAGCTTTGTAGATATAAGGCTCCTCTTGATAATTATATATTATGCTTTATTTCTAAATGAGTCTATTGCTGAATTTACATAAAAATGCTGGGCCTGACAAGGGGGGTGGGGGCATGAGAAAGGAGGGTGGAACCAGATGACAGAGAGATGAAGGAGAAGAGGATACACCAGATGGAAAGCAACAGCATCAGCTGTTCAATCTAATCAAGAAACAGACAACCAGCTGCTACACCTGCAAGGAGACAAAAAAACCACCTGCAACATCTTTCAAGAAAAACAAGATTGACAATAATCAGGATCACCTATACATAAACATACAAGCTGTGAAAAAACTCAGGAATCAAATTTTACATTTACCAAGTAGATTAATTCAAACACAAATCCATGCATCATTCCCATATGTGACTAGAAATTAAACTTGTTTTCAGCATAATGGAGAACAAGGAAAAGAAAATGGGGCTGGCACTGGTTAAAGGAAAAAGTAAATGGAAAAAATAAATATAATTTTGACCATGCTTCATCACAAAGTAGATGCAGGGTCCAGTTTGATGTAGAAGCTTCTACAATCATTGGAATACTGTGTTTAAGAGCGGGCCAGAGGGTTGGTTTAGGAGGGCAAGATCAACTACTGAAATATGACTGGCCAACCAGGTGCTATACTAATTATAGACACATTCCAACAAATATTCAGTTTAAGCATTAGGACCAGTGGTGTAGTCCAGGGTATACGGAGACCCACTTCTAAATCCCCTTTGATTCACACCATTCAGTTGTATATGTGTGGGTGGCTCATTTTCAATTTTCTCTCTCAGAAGTGGAGACATGACCCACCCTACTCTGCCTCTAATTGGCTAGATTAGCTATGACAGTGTCTAATAATTAGTCATCCACATCCATGGATGATATAAAACGAATGGTTTGAATGCGCAGTTGCCTAGTCTGTGGGCCATTGGTTTAGTAATTTCACAACTCTTGCTCGCTGTTTTCACAGCAGTAACGATGTGAAAATGTACAAATATTACTGATTGGATTTCTGGGGTGAACCAATTTCAATATAAAAATTCAAATTTAGTGTATACCCACTTCTACAGGGACCACTACACCACTGATTAGGACCTTGACCTGGGTGAACCTCAGATGTGTTGTGTTTGTGATGTAACATTCCACATAAACACCATGTTTTTCTACATAATGTAGCATTCATTCAGCATCATCTTGGCGATTTTCTGTGTGGGATGATGTTTTTCCAAACTGAATTTTTTGAGAAGGGTGTAAGTCACAATTACACCGGATGTGACATCTGTGAAAAATGGCCAGTAATCTGCCAGTAATAGACCATTTTGACACTTCCTGGTTTTTTAACCGGAAATACGTAATCGTAGTGGAACTCTAATTCTACACCACTGAAAAAAAAACAAAAAACACTAAAAATTACAGTTTAAGAAGGAAATTAAAGAAAAAATTAAAAGAGAAAGAGGTGAGTCTGAGAACCTATAGGCTTACAAGACCTTGTGTTAATTTCAAAAATACTTATATCACTAGCAACAGTACGCCTATAAATATATTCATACGGAATAAATTGTCATTTTTTAAATGTGTTAATCCATTGAAGGCCACTGGAAGAAGCACTGACAAAACTGCTGATTTGGTTCAGCAAGTTTTTGTTATCGATTTGATATAAGTCTTTGGTCAACAGTGATTAAAGCCATGCAATACAGGGTCATCAGGTAAGCAGTGGTTGTTGGGGAAAAAATACTATTGGTTTGCTTTTTGCTTACCTTTTTAAATTATATTTTTCACCTTAATGACCACTTTGGTTGTAATAAACATATATTTCCTAAACGTTTATTTGAAAATGTGTTATATGTATATATAGTATATTATTATATAATATAACCCAGTTTTGCATATTGAGATGAGAACTTTTTTTGACAAAAACAAGTAGGCTACGTAGAACATCTTGTAGAGATAGCCTACTATGAACAGTGCAATCAGTAAGGATAAATTACAGCGGACATGAAACAAAATAAAATAAAACAGCAGTGTAAGGCTTATAAAGAAAAGGAATTTGGATACATTTAAGGTAATTCTTTTAGCACACTCGGATATTGAGATGAGGACTGCGGTCCGCTCTTCAGCAAAGCTATCATTTGCTTTCTACACATGCGCGTCTGTTATGACGTCGCACAGAATCCTGCCAACGGGCCCAGTCTGAGCTCAAAGTGTTGACAGATTTATATTTTCTATCTCTGTAAGATCTGCTGGGGGTTTTTTTTACGATAGTGCCACAATGTCTTTGATAACTTAATGTTCCTCTGCTGTGTTAATTTTAGCCAACTTTGAACTGAATGTTCTTAAAAATTTGGAGACCTCAAACTTAAATAACTCCCAGTTTTTTCCAGATTTATTTTCATTTTTAGCCTTTTCAAAAAACTGAGTAAACAAATCAGATATTTTGTGTTCTACTATGTCTAGTTTGAGAATAGAGTTGTTCAAGGACCAATATGAGATTCTTTTTGGAGAGTCAGTCTTGTCAGATAATTGTTTTATGATCTGTATAGGCCTAAGGCGTACAAAGGATATCAACAACAATATTATCTAAATCAATATTATCAGACACTAGCTAGAAATCTTTGCGTGATTGTCTGGAGCCACGCTCACACACGCTCTTCAAAAATTTTCCCTCTAAACATCAGTCAAGTTATATCTCTACATAAATTGCTTAATATCATTGTTTGAAGAAGAATGTCTCGATGGCCAACGATCTAATTGGTCATTAACAACCATATTAAAAGCTCCCCCTACTATCAAAACAGCATTTGGGAATTTGGAGAGACCCTGGTTAATATGGTTTTCTAAACAGAGTAAGAGTTGAGAGTTTTCAGATTGTGGATTATACCCATAGAAATTAATGACAAAAAAAACAGCAAGAGATGATCAGAAAGACAAAATGACCATTTGTGTCACATTTGGACCAAAGAATATCCCCATCAAATGTATTTTTCAAAGTAGAAGTAGGCTACCAGCTGAATGTTGACTTCCTAACCCTGCAAAATAATCTTGATAAAATTTAGCGGCGCTTTTATTAAGTCCAGGCTAAAATGGCAAAAGGAAGGCGAACGCAACTCAGTATATTTCTTTCAGCTTGAGAAATGTCGTGGCAAACATAACACAACCCAAAAACTGAAAATTAATGATAACATTACGGAAACGCTTTACAATAAAGGTACACAAAAAAGGCTTAGTTACTAGGGAACTACCCATTAGTTCCTGATTAGTTCCCTAAGGAGTTCCCTAGTATCTAAGCATTCTTTGTGTCACTGTCACTTATTGTAAAGTGTTACCATAGGAACTAAACAGGGACTACTGGTTACTTACTAGGAAACTAATCAGGAACCACTGGGTAGTTAACCAGTACTTACTGGTGTACACCCAACTCAGCCTTATTAGGGGACTACTGGTTAGTTACCAGGGAAAACAAAGAGGAACTAATCAGGAACTACT
>JAPMNP010675760.1:0-10489 GCA_029874935.1 Atherina boyeri | reverse complement strand
ACACACACACACACACACACACACACACACACACACACACACACACACACACACACACACACACACACACAAGTAATCCCATATTTGTCATTAGATGTCGAAACTGGCCCTGTCTATCATATCTGCACTATTAACTGTTTAATTCTTAAGATGCTCTATTTTAGATGGCAGAGACATTAATAAACGAATGTCCTTTCGTGTGCAGAACCTTAAGTTTGTAAATCTGTTATCTGAAGGAAATCTGGTTGGGCTAAATGTGTTTACCATCTGTCTCATAGGATTATCCATTAATGAATGTAAAAATGATCTTGGCACTTGACTAATTTTATTTAAGTATCTGTGATAATATTTTGGGTGGATCTTGGAGTTTGAGCGTCTCTACTTGTAGCACATCCATGTAACTGTAAGTGTAATAAAAACTGTCACAATAATAGCCCCTAATGGAGTGCATAATGAATGCCATAGATGGTCAGTAATACGTAAGTGGAGGGTTGGGGTGGGCACTGTTGACATAGCGTTGGCAGAACTAGAGTTTAAGACAGTGTTAGGATGAGCATTGTTTGTTTGGATTTGTTTTTGTTTGTTTTTTCAACAGAGCATCATTAAACAGAACTGTAGCAACAATTCTGAAATATTCTGTGCATATATGACTTTTACTTTCCTTCTGCTTTTCAGTTAAGATTTGTGATGATAAACCACTAAATTACCTTAAGATGTTTGTTTTACTATTGTTCAAGCTGCTAGCAGCTCAGATAGGATTAGTGATGCACCACTACCTCTGTAGTAGGAAGATAAAACAAAGATGTTAATTATCTTATTCTGTCAATGTAAAAAAAAAAAATCATTTCAAGTTTTTTGCAGCAGACACTTAATTTGTGATATATTATTCATCTCTTAAATACAAAGAAAAGACATGACACAACAAATGACAGCAATATAAGTATATTCTTCTGCACTTACCAATAGACACTGCAAGAAATCAATGCCATACTTTATATGTTGGTTTATATTGGTTAAGTACTTTCCTTGTGTGAGTTTGTGAATAATCCGAAAATTTAGCTTTAAATATGTATATAAGTATATTCATTTGGTGTATTATTTAATCTTTTCCATGTACATGGATAAAACAGTGATTGAAAGGTGCAGTTTCTGGAACTTAGAATTTTGGGAACTGATCTCATTTGTAACCTCAGAGTTCTTTATTGGATCTTACATTTACCATAACCTGGCTGTCATTGCAGATGTACACTGGATGCAGTATGTCTGACTTTTTTTGTGCAATATTTGAGTTTCAGATGAGGGAAAACATGTTTAACAGAACTTTTTTCCCCTGCTAGCCTGCTATATGGTGAAGGAATCCAAGTTTGTATGTGCTGTCTTGCCTGTCTTTCCTGGCCACTCCTCTGTACTGCAGATGACTCTTAAAATGGTGGCTGGCAGCAAGAGCCCCACGAGGTCTCTCCTGTGAGATAAGCTTTATGGGGTTAAATGGATGTAAACATATTTTCTTGTCATATGGCCCACAGTGTATCATGGGAAAACACAGAGTTGTATGCAGTTGTACAAAGAACACAGGGACTGACAATAAATGGGTATTTTATAAATTCACAGGGGTTTGTTTTCTGCATTAGAATACTTCAAGGTGTTAAATTTGTATTTTTACCGAAAGGACAAAAGTTGTATTGCGTTATTCACCGAAATGTATGATTCATCTTTAGTTTTCTGAATCACTCTCAGCTGAAATGCTGAATGTGCATTCCATGGGTTTTTACACAAGGTGGTCAGCTCACACGTTGTCTTCTGCTTTCTCAGATATTGAAAAGTAACCCAGGGACTGTCCAAATCAGCTCTATTTGAGTTCTAGCCTGGGACCAGACAAATGTACAAAAGAGAATTTCTCTGAAGTTTATGGCTTAATTTTTATAGTTTTTTTCCTTCTTCAAAGGTGTGTTTACAGTACACACAGAACAAAATGTCTCTGGATGTAAATGGGTAAACCTGAAACCAGTCACAGCAATAAAACATTTTTCATAGTGCTGAGTGCACAGTGTACCTTGACCTCTTTACAGTCTTGTAAGGATGGACGGAAATCTACTCAAACAAAAGAAGGCCCTGGCACAGTAAATGGGCCTGGAAGCATCCTGTTTCTCAGGCTGTATGAATCCCCCAAATTCATGGAAGTGGGTTAATTTCAGTTGTAACCCCAAATGGGCATTTGATGATCTGATTTGATTTTAAATCTGAGCTCAGAGACTTAACAATTTGTTGGCTATTTTGGAGCTGGACAGCACAGTTTTTCTCATTAACTTTTTTTCCCTCTTTTCTTTATAGTTGTTTGTTTCATTTTCATCAGATTTTACCAATCTCTTCCATATGATTTGGTTCAGGAATCCACTTGACCACATGGGCACCCTTTCTGTAATCCTACACAGTCAAAGTAGTCACTGTAAGCAACCTGACCACACTGATGGCTTCTATGTAAGGGAGCATGTGGCATATGTCTCAACAGGATGTCAAGTCAGTTACTAAATCTCTAATTCCACAATGACTATAAAGTTGGCCCTGTTAGAATGAGGCATCATGAAATACCTCATTCAAACTTCCATGCTCATACATAGCTTTTGTCACATCTGCTCTATTAGTCATGAGTACACTGTCACTAGCACCATGATGTTACTAGCTTTATGTGAGGGTCTGGCTCAGACAAGTTGGGAAAACACTGGATGTGACATAGGCAGATTTAGGACAGCCCCTCTGTCCTATATTACCCAAATATGCGAATCATTCCCATGCAGGAGGAGCATCACTGCACAGTTACTGTGTCCATTTGTTCTGCTCCAGTTTGTATGTGGGTCATCTGTAGTGGACCAAAGATGCAGCAGGATGACAGTTATAGTGTTTTTATTGTGTAATCATGGGATAACTGACAGATTTTGTAAGCAGCCATGGTAAATAAGCCACTTTCCCTTATCTTACAGAGTAGCTCAGTCCAGTTTAGCAGACTTCATGAGCTGAATATTATTGTACCTACAGTATTAATCAGCCGCTATTAGACAGTATTTGTATTTCCAAGTGGTAGTCATGGCTCAGGTGTTGGTTGCAAGAATTTGTTGTCTTTATTAACATGACTATGCTAACTAACATAACGAAAGTAGAAGATGTTGAAATATGGAGAAAAACTGCCCTAATTAAGAAGTCACATTAAAAATGAACAAGATCATTTCTTAGCATATGCAATATATCTATCATCCATGTTCACATTTATGTTAGTAATTATAAACAAAGGAATGTGCCAAATCTAGCATCCATATCGCAACCGAGGCTTTTGATGTTGCAGTATTGGATAGATTTGTTGAGTCAGTATCAGGAGGCAACACTATGGATCAGTTGTTTTTCCTTCAGTCAAGGAAACTCCCTCAATGTGTACCTCAAGAAAGCTTGACACGTATGTTCACACATCTAGTTTTCAGTCCGCATCAGAGGTCGGAACCCAAGTCTCTCACAGCTGCTCTACCGAATACAGGAGAAGCAGCTGTGCCATCATATTAATGCCTGATGTGACACAAGGTGGTGAGCGTGCAAAGCACCACCAAAACGACATCACTGCTGTAAACTGAGGCCACACCACAGTCAGCCTCTATCATGACACCCAGTGGTGAGTTCAGGCCTTGTTTTGTTTTTTTACTTGTAAACTAATGTAAATGGAATCAAGCTAAAAATGTTCAGACTGTGATAGAAAGTTCTTTCTTACCACCAAACTTTAACAGCAAAGTTTATCTGTGAGAAAATACTGATAATCATAAAGTTTAGATTTGAGCCTTAATTTTAAAGTGTTAAGATGACTCCTCAGTGCATCCGCTAGTGTGACAGAGTGATGCTAATGTATAATGATTTTTTTTTCAGCAGTCCAGTTTTCCATTCAAAAGATCTTTTCCTTTTTTTAAACACAAAGCATTTACAGTAATATTCACCACCCCAATGTGAAACTCTGTGATTCAGCATTAAAACATTTCAGTTTTAAATTACACTAAATTATCTTATCACAAGTACAAACTGATGCAGACACAGAGTAAAGCTTTTGAGTTTGCACTGTTAAAAATACTCCTGTAAGTTTCACAAATATTCATTAGGGATTTTAAAACCGAAGGAATTCCCCTCAAATATTCATACTCTTGAACCAGGTTCCACAAAACATGCCCACAGAGAACTTATTTGGAATATGTTTAGTTTTTAGTTTTAGTTTTTTTTTTTTTTTTTGCTTTTGTTTTTATTGTTTCTTAATTAAATGTGCTTTGGGATACATTTCCACTCTCTACAGTCAGAGCTTGGCCAAAAGCAGAGTCGGACTTGTGCTTTCACTTTAAAACATTGAGCGAATGTAGTGTCCTGGTTTTCCCTAATGATGAGTGATAATCAATGAGTTTCACCAGAGCAAACATAATCTGGCAGCGCTAACTGCTCTCCACACGGAGACAGATTTTATTTAAAATCTCAGAAACAGAAGTCTTTTATTTAAATGTTTTACACATTAAACATAGTTTTTAAGAAACAAAGGAGTACCTGATATCAGTAAAACTAATCAGCAGCATTCTTAACTAGAGTTCATATGTGTCTGTTTGGGGCAAAAGAGACGAAGAAAGAAAAAGATCATTTGAAAAGTAAGTTTTTACATGTTTTAAATGAATGTTGTGGGATAGAAACATTATTTATTAGTGGTGGATAGTACACATCATTTTGAAAACTTTTTTTCATCTGTATTTATTTAATATTCTCCCTCTGCTCATCGTGCATGTATATGTATGTGTGTTTACATGTTTTTAGGTCAGCCATGGCAGCTGATCTAGATGTGGTGAACCTGTTTATCATTGCTGGAGGAACACTGGCTATTCCCATCTTGGCTTTTCTGGCTTCCTTTCTTCTCTGGCCATCTGTGCTCATTAAAGTTTATTACTGGTTGGTAGAAATTGTTTTGTAGTGGACAGATGAGCTGGCTTGGTTGACTATCATCAATGGGTGCCAGTGTATTGTTCATGTCTGGTTTTGTTTTCCGTTCATAGTTTGATATCCAAAGTTCATTTCTTTGAAAACATTTTTTGGTCTTGTTTACTTTTTTTCGTTCTGATAGTGCCTGGCTAATTAGTTGGCTTTCATAGTAACACTTGTGCATTATGTTTTATATTTTCTACATACTTTTTGTCATGACTTGGTCATGGCTCTTTTTCATGTTGGGACTCTAATCCATTCTTTGACATAAGAATAAGAGAGATGGCCTATGCATAAGTGTCACTTATTAAAATAAACACAAGCCCAAAGATGCGGACATTGTCCTCATCATGAAAAACTATCCCCTTTGATGCAGCTATTGCAAGTCTTTTCAATAACACATGTAAGTGTTTTAAGACTACCTTGAATGCAGGCTTATCTTTTCAAAAACTTCATGCCGTTAGAAACACATACTGTCAGAAGCTGAGAGACAGGCTATTTATTGAGCTGCTAAGTCAAACATTTGACAGAGGCATACTGTAAAACCCTTTAGATATTTTAGCAGTAACCTAAATTGCATTAGCAGTTGGTCCATATTTAAATTTCACTGAGATCATGTCTCAGTCTTTAAGATCAGATTTACCTGCTTGTCTTTAGGTACTGGAGGAGGACTTTGGGTATGCAGGTGCGTTACGCAGACTGTGGTGGTTATCGTTTCTGTTACTCCTACAGAGGAAAACCTGGGATGAGACCTTCCATCTTAATGCTTCACGGTTTCTCTGCCCACAAAGACACATGGCTGACCGTTGTCAAGGTTGGACTAACTAAAAACATACAGTTTCTTGTTTTAAACCCAAAATACTAAGACTTAGCTGATTTTTATCTCCGTGCATGTAATTGTTAGAAGTTCAGATTTGGTATTTTCAGTGGATTAACAGCACAAATGATTAACTGGAGGTCTTCGGATAATGTAAAATTAAACTTTTTTTATGCATACAGCTGTTATTTTTCACCCCGGTTTTACAGTACTTACCAAAACATCTGCACATCATATGCGTGGACATGCCTGGCCATGAGGGGACAACACGCACCAACACTGAGGATTATTCCATACAGGGGCAGGCCAGAAGAATCCATCAGGTACAATGAGGAAAGCCCTTTGAAATATAGGGATGTATTTTTCTTATCCCAAAGTGATTTCACTTAAAATCTGTTTATTTTTTCTATAATTCTTCTTAGTTTGTGGAAACAATTCGCTTAAACAGGAAACCATTCCATCTGGTTGGAACCTCCATGGGGGGAAACGTTGCAGGGGTTTATGCAGCCTGCTATCCCTCAAAGATCTGTAGTATGACTCTCATTTGTCCAGACGGTCAGTCACTCAAAAGCATGTGTGTATTTATGTATTTATATATTGTAATTTTTTTTTTTGACTAAATGAGCACATTTTTAGGGGGAAATTTTTGAGAGTAAAAAAAAACAAAAAACAGGTTAGGCTTGGACAGTAAAATGAAACCCAGTATTATCTGGTTCTGATCTTCTGCCTTACAAACAAACATGACTCTATAGTAGGCATGTAACGATGCATCGAGAATCAGTTAAAAATCGTCTCAAACTGGTTTAAATGTAAATCAATTTAGAAAAACAGAAAAATCTATTTGCAACGGCCTCAAACTAAAAGATCAACTTTTGATCAAAGAAGGATTTGCAATCATTTCCATATCATGTATAATTATTATTTTGTTAGATCAAGTTCTGCTAGTAAGACAATAGACAGTTACAGTTTGATACAAGGACATAAAGGCAGATGTTCCAATAATAAAAAAAAAACACATACTTTGAAATAAAATGACTACAATTGATTTTGTTGGAAAAAAAAGTCATAAAAAATCGTTATCATGAATATAAAGTCATGAATCGAATCTAATCGTGGCTTGAGAGCGTCGTTACATCCCTACTCTATAGTAAATGTTGCATGGGCTCTAAAAAATGCATGTTAAAACTCTACAGCCCAAAGAGAAATCCATAAAATCCGTTTATATCTCAGGTCTGAGCTTTGAAGAATAAAATGTTAAGTCTATTTTTTTTTTTTTTAAACTTGACTTGTCCAGCATCGAAGCAAGCAGAATGGTGTTCTGGCTGCTGTGTTGTGCTGAACAAATTTGCTTTGCCAAGCGGAACTTTATAGATATATAGCTCCTCTTGATAATCATATATTAAACTTTATTTCGGGAGAGAAGAATACACATAGAGAGCAATAGCATCAGCTGTTCAGTTTAAACAGGAAAATACAACCACCTGCTACACCTGTAAGGAGACAGAGAACCACCTGCAACGTCATCGAGAAAAGCAAGGTTGACAATCATTCAGAGACACCTATAAATAAAGTCTATTAATAGTCCATTAGTCTATTTAACAAAAGACATAAAGGGTCATATGGACTGTTATCAGCACATAGTTCAAAAGTCAGCATCCTTGATTGTATGGTGATACTTTTGTGCAAATAGGCAGAAAAACATTGACATTTGTGTAGGTACCTTTAATGTACCATGTGAGATGCTTGAATAAAAAAAATCATCCAAGATTTACTGTCCATACTTCATCAGTTTCAGAACCGTAAAATACTTCTTTTTTTTTCATCCTGCAGGTATAAGACATCCATGTGAGACCAAATTTGATAATCACCTACAGGACCTGGAGCACAGCAAGTACACACTGAACATCCCGCTGATTCCCACCACACCTGAAGAGATGGAGGACATGTTCAAACTGTGTTCCCATGTCCGCTTTAGAATTCCTCAGCAGGTCAGATCCACGTCAAATGTGAATTTCACTTTCTATACGATCTGTATCAAAATAACAAGAAAAAGGTTTTCCACATTACTAAGGATGTTTAAATCTGTGTCTTTATGGTTTAGATTCTTCAAGGACTGGTTGATGTCCGGGAACCTCACAACACATTCTATGAGGAAGGTGTGTTCATGTGCTCTGAAACTTTGTAGCTTAATGTAAATGCAGATGTAGCGATAGATTGTTGGAAAATAAGAGCTTTTTCTTTCTTCTTTTTTTATTACTGCAGTGTTTATGGAGATTGTTGGTGAGAAATCAAGATATGCCTTACAGGAACACTTGCATCTAATAACTACGCCCTTACAAGTGATATGGGGCAAACAAGATCAGGTAACTGTGATGCTCAAACATTACAGTCAGTTAACAAAGCCTGTATTAATTTATAGTTAACCGTCTGGCAGCTTTTGCTTCTTAACTAATCCTTTCACAAGGGTGTGTATAAACTTGTAACATGAAGATGGTAGCTCAAATTTCCTCAGCTCAGTTAATGTCTCTGTGGAGAAACTCGAGTTTCAAATATTTATTGTCCAATATTTTTCCAGGTGGTGGATGTTTCTGGCGCTACAGTCATCGCTGAGGTGTTGCCCGGGTGCAGAGTGGACCTACTGGATAACTGTGGCCACTCGGTGGTGATGGAGAAGCCTTGTCGAACAGCCAAACTCATCCTGGAGTTTATTATCCTGCAACAAAATGCCAGGAGCGGAATAAAGAAATCTTCCTGAACAGAGAACTTTGAACGTGTCCTTTTATTCTAGTGAATCATTTGTTCTTTGTGGGTTACATGCTTATGAAGACAAACACTGCAAGTATGAACTTTAAGGCAGCAGAAAAGACTGGCAGTGTTTTTTTCATTTAGAAATAATTACATTTGTAATCAATTAATTGCATCATGAAAATAAAAGTCAATAGATTTATCTGTATGCATTTGTGTCCTGATTTGTAGGTATGTTTGCAACCACAATTATCAAACCATTTGCCCCCAAACACAAACAATCCCAGTAAGGACCAAGCCACCCAGACGGAAACTTATGCAAAACAACCAGTAACCATCCAAAAAATGTTTGTGGCTGTTTTGTTACCCAATTTTTTCTTTTTTTTCCCCCTTTTCTTCCCTTTCTTTTAAACACATTTGGTTAATTTATGAGTAATATAAATTATTTTGCATCTATTTTATTGATCTGTTATTTTGTGTTCATTTTGCAGGTTTATAATAGGGTTGTCTCATTTTTGTTTTAATCTTTTGCAGGTGTTAGCTCTAAATTTTACATTGAATTATATGGCACATTTTGAGTCTGTTTCATGTTTCTTTCCTTTATATAACGTTGATATTTTTTTGGGCATATAACCGGGCCCATTCTCGATTATTGGGCCCCTGAGCCTTAGCCCGGCAGGCCACTTTAATTCTGTATGCACGGATGTCTTTATGTAGAGGTTCCTGTAGTTGCAGCAGGACCTCCTCCCCAACTCCATCCTCCTTGTGTGCACAATTTTGCTGCAGCCTGGAGCCGACAACAGCTGCTGGGTGAGACCAGCGGTGAACATCAATGACTGCCCGACGATACCGTTTAACACTGACCGACTGCAGGCCGCCCTTATTGGACAAGAAAATACAAGCAGACGTTAAAGCGAATTGGTAAGGGTTTTTATATAGCCTACGTCTGTTTCTGCTCTCAATCAGTGCGGTTCAAATGTCTGCGTAAACCCCATCTGTAACTGCAGCTAGCATTAAAGAATTGCTATCTGTGTTATCTTGCTAGCCACAAACTAGCACTTTGTCAAGCTAGCAGGCGTTATCATATCCAGGTTCATACATGGTACTTAATGCTTCCTAGGAAAATACGGAAAAGCTACATTTACTTACTAACGTCATTTAACTTTAAAACAAAACTTAGTCGCTCGCTTTAGCCACTTTCTTTCATTTATATGCGCCCAAATGCAGTAAGTCTGAATGTTAGCTATGAAATAAACATCGTGTAGCTTTCTCTTTTTTTTTTTAGGATTCACTTTGTTCGAAACTGTAGTTCTGACAGAGGGTTGCTATTTGAGTTATACGATGTACGCAAAAAGGGTGTGTGGTGGAAAAAGTTAACATGCACGAGTTTATAATTTCAAGCAAGTGACATCGTAATTTTAGCCTCTCAATGCTGATTTATATACGCAGCCATAAGAAATCTAGAATGTATTATTAAGTTACTCGGAAAATTAGAATATTGTGTAAAAGTTGTTGGATTCAGGCAATTCAACATAAAAGGTGAAACCAATACATTTTATGGACACATTAGATGCAAAGTGAGATATCTCAAGCATTTTTTGTTATTTTGCTGATTAGGATTTACAGCTTATTAAAACCTCAAACCCAAAAACTAAGAAAATTAGAATAATGTAAAAAGCTTCAGTATTTTAGGCTCAATGTGTCACATACTAATCAGGTAAGTAATCCAAAACACCTGCAAAGGGGTCCTGAGCCTTTAAAAAGTCTGTCTTGTTTGGTTTAGAAGAATTCATAATCATGGGGAGGACAGCTGATCTGACAGTTGTGCAGAAAACCATCAATGACTCCCTGCACAAGGTGGGTAAGATACAAAAAGTGATTGCAAAAGAAGCTGGGTGTTCTCAGAGTGCTGTCTCAAAGCACATCAATAGACAGTTAAGTGGA
>JAPMNP010675727.1:0-12425 GCA_029874935.1 Atherina boyeri | reverse complement strand
TTGTTGTAACTACAACCTAAACACTGTAGATGTCGCTATCATGTTCAAATACCATATTCAACCTTTAACCCCAGGTGTTTATAGTACAAAAATGCCATCTGAAACTCTATGTTGAATGCAACAGTGTTTGAAAATAAAAAATAAGAAATAATCAAAATATTTTAAACAAATTAAATTTTTCTGTCCGAAAATTTTTGAGGTCCCAACGTAAAATGAATAGTTATTATCTTTTTTATGATTCAATATTTATTTTAATGCTATTTTTGGACTTACAAATTATGTGTTTTTTCAAGCATAATTAATCAACCAAAATTTGATTGTGACGCCCCTTGCCCCACAATAACATTTGTCATCTGTTGGCCTTAACATTTAAATAATTGGAAGCACAGTACATAATTGTCCCATTTGACTTCTTCTTCTGTTACATCTTCGGTAGACTTATGTAGAATCACAGTCTGATTATCTTTATGTAGTGGTTTCTGATGGTTCATATTCTTTCAGGTGGCTTGCAGGGATGGATTTCAAATATATATGCATGTCATGATTACATCCGGTTCACATTTCAGGGCTATTTACCAAAAAGCACATCAAACCCTTTCACTTCTTCCTTTTCTACACATTGCACATTTGAGTGTTAGTTTGCCAGTAAAAACTGAAAGAGAGAGTGAGGATTACATCATTGTTTTTTCTTCCACTCTTACTCCATATATAGACTTCTTTGTGCCAGGGCTGCTCCATCTATTCAGTAAAAAGGAAAGTGGATTGTGTGCAAATATGTGTGTGCCCGTGTGTGTCTGTGTGTAGCCTACATACTTATGTGTAAAACACATATCGACATCAGATGGGCCATATTTCTTGTCACAGGCAAATTGTACAGTCCACCAAAAATAGTCTTCTGTTTTCTTGCTCCATTTAAAAATGCATCTAATGAATATATAATGCAATTTCATGCAAGAGAAGACAGTTAACATGTGTTTAATTATAATGTAAGGTAATTCTATGTACAGAGTATAATGGTTAATTATTCATTGGGAAAGTCTTGGGAAAATATGCCAGATTTAATTTTGTATTTGTTATACAAAACATATTAGCTTCATGTTTGCTTAATGTTTTTTAGCCAAAAGAAAACAAAAAAAACGAGAGGCAGAGCCATGAATTGAATTTCGAGTGAGTAATAACAGCATCACAACATCACAAATTGCTGTGTTAGGTCAAGCAGCCCTGGACTAAAAATTATGTCACATTTTATGTTTCAAATCACCTCACCAAAAGAGTCCAGCTCTTGAAATTGTTGCTTCAGTTTTGATTATCTGTGTTTATCCTCCGATTTTCTCTTCAAGGTTCAGATCCAATATCTTGTTTGTGTACCATGTTTCTACATTTGAATCCAGGACATCAGATTGCAATGATTTTGAGTTCCTATCAGATGTCACATTAAGCTGTAACAAATTTTAAATCAAAAGAGAAATGAAAGATTTTACTTCCATAAGCACTCTGAATTTTCACACGTTAAAAATTAAATCAGATAGAAGATTGTTCATTTGTGCATGTGTACACAGGACTGTTTTGTCTTTGTGTGTGGGGACAGATGCATTCATCTGTGTTTGAGGATTTCTCCCCAAAGACAGTCATGCCTGGCAGGACTACAGATGGAGTGTCTGGGATAGCCTGAAGTGCTAACACACACAGAGTCACATACAGTCATTTGATTTAAAAGGACAACACTAACTTACATTCATTTCCCAAACCTTATATGGCAACATTTTGCATAAGCCAAACCCTTACCCTGATCCCCAAAAATTTAATTGTTCTGCAACATGAAAGCATTTCCTTAATTATGTTGTCATCTTTACTACATGCATTAATCTATTAAATTCAAGCAGATTCATCAGATATTATCACGAGGCATTAGATATTATTATTAAGGGATGTATACCATTTTTTTATTCAACCCTTATTTTTTTATTTTTTTACATCATTTTTGTTCCTGTAAATATTTGTTTAGTTTTTATTGTTTTTTTTTTTATTTATGTTACTGTAGACTTTTACTCTGCTTTTGATTACATTTTGAAGCACTTTGTTTAACCAATTTTTTGTGTGCAATTCAAATACATTTTAAATTGAAATTGAAATTAACAATATATTTGAATTTGAATTTCAATTTCAATTTCAATTTGAAATTGAATTCTAGCTATTTTGTGTCGGCCCATGCATTTAAGAAAAAAAACAGATAATCCACAAAAAAGAAAAAGAAAAACGTGAACTGGGCGACACTATGGATGAATACTATTACAAGCCTCTGCAGGTCCCAAAGCATGGGTCATACTCGGAAAATACTAAACAAACTGAGTATAAGCACCAAAAAAGCTCACAGAAAACCAGACCTCTTCCTTTAATAATCAACATAGGAAGATGTTTTATTCATCCTATCGAGAATCAACTATCTGATAGCAGAATCTTTGCACGCGCACAGTCTAATTGTATTTCATGTTAATTTAAATGTACTGTCAAGTCAAATTCCTTTTTTATTTAAGATAAAGATGTCGTACTTCTTAGAAGTATGATGAATTCTAATGTCTGTATATCAGAAGTGTAGTCATAATAGATGAATCATCACATTACCATCAATTCCCCCTTTAGCTGCATCAGAGTGAAGTCCAGTCATTTCCCATTCACTGGTAGCTACAAAGACCAACCACTTGGAATTAATTCAATTCATGCAAAGTACCAATTACATGAATCTACTGTAATGTGGCCATAATTAGAAAGAGTAATTCACCATTATGTCACACACAATTGAGTTGGCTTGTCTTGTGTAGTTTCCTTTGACTGCTCTCTGTTATGGTCTGTGATATTTTTTGCTAATGGGTTAGTCTTGGATCTTTAAAGTGGCTATATTTAACTTTTTTCCACAAGGAAACTTAACAATAGCCTTTTTATTTGACTATTTATGTCTCAAACATCTTTTGATGAGCATACTGACACCTTGTCAGCTTACCGCGGGTGCACCTATAAGCCTGTAGCCAATGTTTCCTTATTGCAGTCGGGTCGGATTTTGACGTCAAGCACATTCACGTTAAATGTTTCAGATCACGATACCTCCACCAGTAGTAAACAATTAGCCTACATTCACAAACAGTGTGTATATTTCATCGCAATGGATTGTGCGAATACACAGAAGCGACCCAGCAAAACTCAGACGGATGACTTGTGAAATTATACACGTACAAGCACTCGCGTGTCGAGAACGAGAAGAAAAAAGGGGCAGTTTAGTTTTTCGGCCACAGGTGTCAGTCGCGAGTTAAAATATCAGAAACCTGCATATACAGTAGCCCGTTTCATTTCTAAAGTTATCACTCTTGTTATATTTGTATTCTAGTTAGCTTTTACATCATATTTGATTTTTATAAAGTTTATCCCTTTATCGATTCTGTTGCATTCCTTCCCTGCTCTCATGAAACAGGAGTTTCTATTGTATTGTATTGTATATTGTACTATGCAGTCATAAAATAAGCATTTATTCAATAATTGAGATTAAGTAACAGAAACATAATTTGCAGTTATATTGCATATTTAATTTTATTTTGTTTATGATAAACAATGAAGCCACTTATGTATTCATTAGAAGTTGTAATTTGATTGTAATAGGATGAAAAAAAAACAACAGAATGATATATTATTGTTCATAAAATGTCCAAGACATTCATAACCCACCCATTAAATATACAGTCTGACATTCGTAGTTTAATGAAGTTATATTACAGAAGATTCAATGCACAAGACCTGTACAGTAAAAAGAATAAACTTTACAAAACTCTCTGTAGAAGAAAAGCAAAATGATAGTTTACTTCAATAGAAAAGTACAAATAAAGGTATTCTCAAAATAAATAAATAATCCTCAAGCCTCTATACATAAATGAAAGAAATGAAAGGTAAATAGTTTACTCCTTAATGAGGAAAGTTAAGGGACAGAGATGCTGGTAGCCATGCATGTTAAGTAAGACACACACATTGCTGCTGATCATGTTCAAATAAAATGTTATGCTGTTTCCCTGTTGTTCCCCTGTTAACCTAACTGTGCTGATAAAAGTTTGTCCCTATTAGCACGGATATCCATCTCTTATTACAGTTGCAACTTTGAAAATCTGGGCTGTTATGTGGTATTTCCTGCATTAAATATAGAGTAGTTACTGAACTCATATTATTTAGGAGAAACAGAAAATTACCTTTATGGTATTTAACTGAATTTTCAGTTTTAGTGTCAAAAACAAATCACAGTTGATCCTGTGTGGTGGTTGTCATGGATGACCTGGCCAGGTTATATCCTATGCCATTGCTACAAGCTATAAAGTTGTGAAATTCCACATGGATATGACTCAGATATTTTTATTTTTGCTTTGAGGAGACCAACAGCCCTTTTCCTCAGTGGTTCCTACAGCTATAGTATGGTGCCAACATGTACCAAATACTTTATTCAATAGTTTTTTATTCATTTATTCATGTATTTTTTATTTATTTTTTTGTTTGGCACTTAGGGTTCTGGCCATTTCTAGAATCGGTTAAGGGATTTGTAAATTTTAGGGATCATAGCTCACTGTTGAAATTCGATAAAACTGAGTGCCAGAACTTATTCTTTCTCTCTGGACTTATGTATTATCAGTAAATAATAGCGATATTTCTTCTGTCTAAAATCAAAAAGTGGATATATTTTCAAAATTCTGGAAGTATGTGAACTTGTAAGAAGAAAAGCATATTTTGTATTCAGGATTTAAATTCAGTTTAAGTATCATGTCTATACATCAGTACTGTCTTGCCTGTCTCACAATGTGCACACAAGCAGACTTCTTTTGTCTTCCTTTCTCCTTCTATTGTCCTGGCATCACTCACATGAAGTGGGAATGAATTGTCAAACTGTTGCATTTGCAAATGAAAAGGATGCGTCCATTTATCATGAGTAACAGTTCATTGGACGTGGTATTTGCCAACACTCTTCTTCAGCTTTATATGCTCTCCTCAGGTAACAGTCCAACTTGATATAATCCGGAATGAAGACCTTGTTCCTCCAGATATACACTTGAATCCTCATGTAGATTTTTCTTGCAGTCCAAGAAACTGGATGATAATAAAGTCAGCGCTGCCATGTTTCACAGGTTTTCTGTTGATGATGAGCAGCTTTAGTATCCCTTCTCCAAAATCTAGCATTTCCCCAATGAAGATCAGTGTTGAGAATCTGAAAAAGCACATGCAGAAAAAAAAATTAAATGCAACACATTCATTAACACAATGAATTACGCTTAGATGAATATTTACCACCAACATTTAATGATTTAACTTTTGATCCCTTTATATCTATTTTTGCGATAATGGCTTAACAGGTTCATTATTTGACAACCAACTTCCAGCTTGTTTGTCTTTTAATCATTTGAAAAATATCAATAACTTGTTTTGAAATGTATTGCAACACACTAATTGACTCCACATTACTACTGTGTTGACAGCACAGTATTGAAGGTAAGTAATCATGTAACAAAAACATTGTGGCAGGGTGACAGAAGGACCCGGGTCGGGTTTGAACCCCAGCCTGCCGGCTAAGGGTCATGTACGACCGAAGGGATATCCTTGTGGCCAGGGCACATGATTAATTGGACGCATGGTGACAGAACCGTCAACTGTCACAAAATGTCATTTGTGTTCAGGTAACAAGACTGTTTTCTTTGAAGAACGTGACTGCAGTTAACAAAACTAATGTTGGTGTTGAAGTTTTCAGGTTCAGACTAAAGAGCTGATATTAACTCCAGTCACTCAGTTACCATGTCCCCTCTGTTTTCTGGCTCGTTTAGCTTGCGTCAGTGTTATAATGGGTTTATACACTATGTGGGAGATGTTTTAATTCTTACAGCGCTTACGTAATGTAAGATCAAAATGATCCAGGGCGCAAAGATGACTTTTTTCATCTACATAGAAAAGAGATTACTTTTCAAGAAACAAAGAAGAAATTGTCGATTACTGATACAGTTCAGTCAAACCCAGAAACAAGAACAAGAAAGCAAGAAATATGATCTGTAAATACCTTATTACTGGGTTTCGATCTGTATGTTCAGAATACAAAAGACAAGTATCTGCACAACAAACAGTTTTAGTCCGTTTCATTCTCACCTGTTGGTTGAATGGATGTGGGTTTGAAATTTAACTGTAGCAAACAACCACTGTCGCAGATCAGGACAGACATCATCCTTTCCTTTATGTGACTTTTAAAGTGTTTCTTGTCATCAGCAAACAGTTAGGATTTAAAGAAACCCAAAATTACTTCCAGGTTTGTGGTTAGCCATATGAACAGATTCCAAGTGTATGTGATTTCTTCTTCCTGGGGTTGGTGCCAAAAAACTTGCTTTTTGGGCTAATTTTGTGGTTCCAAGCCTCAACAAAAAACATCTGCTGCTTGGACAGTGGGGGTGAAATTTCAGGCAAACTGTAAGTGGTGGTGAACTGTGGTCAGCTGAGGATTAATCAACCAAACAAAGAACAGAGACACACTGTGTCTTATATATTACTATTGCGATCATGTACTGCATGGTTGCAGGTATGAGGCCATAGTGATGGATTATAGACAGTATAGACTGTCGACATGCTCTGTAACAATTCCCAGGCATTGTGATTACTGAGGTTTATTATATTCAAATTATACAGTAGGTGCTAAGAAAATTACCTTCCCAAAATAATAAAAACACTTAAGATTTTCCTATAGATCAGAGGTAATTAATGGAATTTGTTGTGATAAAGGTTTCAAAATGTCAGAAAGCATTTACTTACAATCAGTCATCTCTGACTGACTAAACCATATGCATGAACAAAAAACAAGACCATGCCACTTTGTTGTAATCACACAAAGTATTTTCTTTCCCCTTGTGACTATTGCTTCTCATGGTAGACTGACTTTTCTCTTGTCATTTTGTCTCTTTGAAGTTTGAATTATTACGATTTCATTTGTACTCCCTATCCCCGAACATACAGAGGACAGTGATAACCACTGTTCTTTCTGTCAAACATCCTCCTCTTCAAAACACCTCTTTCACTCTTCCACCGTCTCCTCTGGTACATCATCTCTTTTTCACACATCTCCTCTCTCATCAGATGTCTGTTTGTTTTGTTTTGTTGTTTTTATTTTGTCATGTGTCTTAAGGTAGGAATGAAAAAGTTCAAAATGAGCTTTCTTTTTTTGCATCCTTCTTGTCCTTTCTCTCCTGAATTTCCCTCTTTTACTTCCATTTTCACTGATATCCTTTTACATTTTCCCTTCCACTCATTCCTGTGTGTCTCCTTCAATTTCCGTTTTGACTCTTTATTTGACGCTGACACCTGAGAGTTATATTCTACCGCAAAATCCTTCTTTATTAATCAAGTTAGCCACAGCAATCCAGTCGACACGCATTTGGGGACGATCTCTCCTGTGTGTGTGCAAGACAGGGGAAAGAAAAGCCAGATAGGAAGCTCAAGAGGCGCATAACAGCTCATTATTCCACTGGGGGCAGAGAGAATGATGACACAGCGGCTGAAGCTCAAGTTAGAGACAGTAAAATGCATGTGCTTACACATGCATGCATAGAAACACACACGTGCAGTGGAAAAGACTAGCTGATAATGTTTTCTGACTAGACTGGGTTAAAGCCTCAGAAAATAGGATGGTATTTTAGAAAGATCACCCAAGGCAGCCGATTACCCAATAAAGTCCAATACCAGAGAGAAAAAAAAGACACCCCTACAAGCTTACAGTAACAACTATAAACGGCAAAACACATTTGTCTAATTCAACTTGAACTAAATAATAGAATATCATACTTGATATAATATGGCAGTGTCAGGTACAGGTCCAAACTAGTGGCATGAGAGCTTAAGACTCGGCAACCCTGTAGCTACAGTAAAATGTTGTCTTTTCACTTCATTTTAATATTTCACATTTTGGCATTTTACATTACTTGATTTGTGTCATCTCGCCTAATACTTTGGACTGACTAATATCTTAATGAAACAGTAGTTCATCTGCTTAACAGGGATATATATTCTGTTCTGACATAATCTTGCGTCATTTATCTCATATAACTCCATTGACTCTCTCTGCTTCAGTGTCTTACTCATTTCATTCCTTCCTATCTGCTATTTGAAGATCATTTTCTCATGAACAATCCCAATGATTTGAATAGAGCTGAGAGCAAGTGATACCACCATTTTTAATGATGTATTTATCATTATAATAGGGGGAAAGTAACCCTGACAGAAAGCAATGTCCCTGATGTGAACTCTGTTGCTTGTTAAATTTCAACAAGTCACTGCTCAGTTAAGCCATGCTTCTTTCTAAAGCGAATGTCTCCTCTGGGCTTTTAAAATGGACCACAGTTTCCTCAAAAGGCAAGATGTGCATGTCAGCTGAGCTGGGGGGTTTAAATTAGTCTGTAAATTCACAGCCCCTGGTAAAAACTCAAATGGGCTGTATCAGCAACTAATGGAAACCAAAATAAATCTAAAAGGGGGGAGGGGGTAAATTACAACGTGTTGTCGCTAACTAAAGTCTTCACAACACATTTGTCATGCACAGCCTTTGATGAATCATCAGCTTTAACAAAGAAAAGTTGGTCTTCCAATTTTTCAGTTTCCCCACATTGAAACACTACAGTACAAGTCCTTTTTCTGCATGACTCTGTGTTTAGTTTTTTTTTCTAAACAGGTGCAGTCAACTTGAGGGATACATTTTTTTTAATTTTCTGAAAAATGTGATTTACTGCTTTCCATGGTCATTAAGTCATCACGTTCAAACATGATAGTACACTTATTACTAGGTGAATTTGAATACTAAAAGTAAGCATTCATATTCATGATTTATACTCTTTTCAGGATACCTCAGTTTCAAAATGAGAAGCTGATAGTAGAAAACCTTTCAAGCAGCATGAGGCTATGTTTGTGTTATCAACTAGCTGGCTGCTGCAAGTAACTACTGTCTGGATTATTAAAAAGATACCTTAGGCTGTTTTCACACATATTTGGGTCAAGCCAGGCGCTGCCGAAGAAGTGAAAAGTAAACAATGTTTAATTTTTAAACAAATTCGGCTCGGTTTCACATAGCTTTTTTGTCACCGCGCCAAGCAGCCGCTCTACAGAGTGGAATGTTACGTATCCATAGCAACTACAGGGAAGTAGACGTGTAATTCCAACGGGAAAGAAGACTGGCTGAGGTGTAAACGGAACAAAACGTTTTTCTGCGATTCTCATAAATGTGTAGGCTACGAATTATTTATCATTATCATATAATAACCTTTATTTAACCAGGAGAAGCCCATTGAGATTAGAATCTCTTTTGCAAGGGAAACCTGTCCAAGATGAGCAGCTGAGTTACAACACATCATCACAGAAGACACAGGAAAACATGAATAACCAATAGTAATAGATAATCTTTCATGGAATAGCACAGGAGGGGGGATATCCTAATAACACAGCTGCTTACAGGTACATGTTTTGTTAAAAAATGTGGATGACTTTACGAGCTAAAGTTGTTGCGCGTTCACTCACGCCGCATTTCAGGTCGACGCAAGCCGCTCCGAGACCAACTCTTTGGTCGCTCTGAGAGCGGGGGAGTTACGTCGACTACGAATACGAGTGGCGTGTTCACACAGGTCCAGTCGCGCCGTGTTTGGACCCAAAACTCAGTTAGGTCGACCTAAATGGTCCCTGTGTGAAAACAGCCTTAGTCCCGGGTTGCCCAAGTCCAGTCCTCGAGAGCTACTATTCCGCAACTTTTAGGGGCACTTTACACAACAACGTTTTTCAAGAAAACTAAGATTTGTCTCGACGATCTAGTCTGTCGTTTACACGAGGACGGGGTGTCGTCCATGGCATATTGGACATGCGCACTCCACCAATGTTTTCTAAATATTTGTAGTCCCGTGTTGAATTAAGAAGTAATTTAACTTTTTCATCGGTCCACACCACAGTTGTACATGCAGAGGCCACCATTGTTAGGTATCTTCTAACTAGAGATGTTTCTTCTTCGGGCCATGAGGGCGAAACCAGAGAACACTGCATACACGGGGAACACTGCCATATAAAAGCCAGGCATATGTACTGAATCGTTTTCAACCAGATCAGATCTTGCGTCCTGTTGTGTAAATGCAGGTTCATTTGCACCCACCAATTCAAACAAAAACGGCAAAGTTGATATGTAAAGTATGCCTTAGATGCATCCCTCTCCAACATACCTGAATCAAATGTCTGAATTCCCTTATGTGCATGTCATTCAACTCTGCAGAGGCGTGGTAACGAGCCATTGATTTGATTCAGGTGTGTTGGAGAGGGATGCGTCTAAAAGTTGCGGGATAGTAGCTCTGGAGGACCGGACTTGGGCAGTCCTGCCTTTGTCCTTTAGGATTTATTCTAAAATGAATCTCATAAGTGTGAGGGCAGTAAATCTACCACATATTCTACCATGAAACAGACAGTCTCGGCATTACTTATCTCAGCCCAATCCTCTATCCCTGTTCACACATGAGTGTGTCGGCCCCAAAAAGGACTACATCATCCGGAAGTTTGCTGATGACACTTTAGTGATCAGTAGCATTGTTGGGGGTAACGAGGCGGCCTACAGGAGGGAGGTGGCCGGTCTAGTGGCATAGTGTGAGGACAACAACCTCTCCCTCAACACAAACAAGACAAAGGAGATGATAGTGGACAGGAGGAATTAGGGGTGACCTCATCAACTGCTGAACTTAAGTTGAGAGGGTGAGAAGTTTTAAATACCTGGGCGTCCACATCAGTGAGGACCTTACCTGGACACTGAACACCACGCAGCTGGTTAAGAGGGCCTAACAACTGCTGTATTTTAAGAGGAGGATGAGGAAGTTTGGCATGTCACCCAGGGTCCTCAGCAACTTCTACAGCTGCATGGTTGAGACCCCCATAACCAGCTGCATTACAGCGGGGTGCGGCAACACTACTGCTGCGGACCGCAGTCGCCTGCAGAAAGTGGTTAAGACGGCTGAGAGGATCATCGGGACATTACTTCCCTATCTGCAGGGCATCTACCAGCACAAAGTCCACAGGAGAGCAACCTCCATGCTTAAAGACCCCACCCATCCACAACACGGACTGTTCACACTTCTACCCTCTGGCCGGATGTACAGACGTTTGAAATGCTAAACAAGACTCAAAAACTCTGGACTCCTGAACAGTTGAGAGGAGTAACAGCCATACATCACCTTCTCACTATTTCCAGCTATACTCCTGCACATCTCATCAGACTCAAACACACATCAGACACTATTATATCTGTTGTACAATTATTTTGTTTTTTCAGCAAACAAAGAATTTCATTGCACAGAGAAACCTTTTCATTGCATATGACAATAAACGATAAAAAAATCAATGTGCTATCACACAACTTTCTTATCAATTAACTTTTTGTGAGTATGTTTTAGTTTTTCAATGATTAATTTTTTCCTACGTCTTCAAGGATTTTGCACGTTATTTTGCTCTTACACTGTCTTAAACATTTACCACACTGTTGTTGTAATTTATTGATATAACTAAATTATTTCCCTCATGTGATCAACAAAGTATCTATCTTTCGATTTGGAGTTGTATTTGGTGAGAAGCAAATTATTTTAGAGTCAGTCTAGAAAATAATATACTGGATGCTAGAAATGTAACAAGAGAAACAAGAGAAAAGAAAAGAATAACATGGACAGAGCAGGTTAGAGGTCAGTGTTTTGATCAAGCATTATCAGGTCAGGTATTACATTTCTGACCTGTAACCACTATATCTGAATTATGTTACTTGTTTGGGTTAATTTCACAAAGAAACCAAGGATGGATCTGATTTAAGAATGACCTCTCCTGAGCTGGTACTACTGAATGGATATTTGGTATATACATTTATATATATATATATATATATATTTGTTTTAAAATTGGTTGCCTTGCATAACAAGCTAGCTCTGCTTTCCTCTGGGACCAGGGCTTGTTGGAAAAATGTTAATACACTGTTCACGTGGAGCCTAAAATAAACATCCCTCTGACCCACTTAGATTTTCATATTTTAAGGGCAAACAAATTAATCTGAGCATAGTCTCAGTGGTCTCAACCATTTACAAGTAAAAAAAACATATAACCATTAAACTGAATCAAACTTACTTTTTTTAATGCATTCAAACAAGCCATACATAAAGAAACCTTTATCTGTATGCATGAGTATAACTTTGTACCTGATATTAAAGTATTAATGTTTTATTGTGACTGTTAGATTCAGGATGTTCTGTTTGTGTGCTTGTGATTAAAAGGGTAATTTTCTAAACTTCCTGATACATGATGATCGTGTGTGTGTGTGTGTGTGTGTGTGTGTGTGTGTGTGTGTGTGTGTGTGTGTGTGTGTGTGTGTGTGTGTG
>JAPMNP010675677.1:0-12249 GCA_029874935.1 Atherina boyeri | reverse complement strand
GAAGTGTCTGAGAAGAAGAGAAAGGCCTCAGAAGAGAGAAACAAGACCAGTGTTGCGCATGCATTTTTTTTTTAAAGTGTAGAGGGCGGTTCTTTCCTGAATTTCAGGAAAATCTTCCGCCATACCTTTAACTTTCTTTAGTTAGAGCTTGTGTATTCATGGACTATTTTTGATTTTCCTCTACTTTCATATTAATTTTCTAACATTCTTATTATCATTTTATGAATTCTGATTTAATTTCTGCTGTTGTGAGGTCTTTTCTTTCAATACAAACACAGTTGAGTTGTAATGGTTTGTTACCATTTTTATAGTATCTTTTGGAAACTAAAATCTTAGAAATTGAAATAGCTTTTTTTTTGCACTTTCTACCACAAACAACATTCCTGCATTTTATTTTTTTTGACAGCACTTTTTCTAACATGCCCTGAAACATCAAGGGTAATGTTGAGGTTAAGTTGCACACCAAAGACACTTACTGTACCTGTTGCATTGGAGGAGCTGTGGACAAGCCATAACATTTATTTTTACTGCCCTGCAGGGAACACAAAAGGTCAGCAATAGCACAACTTGGGTGTGAATATCTCCATTTAAAACATATTACTGCAATGAGCCAACTAAAAGTAAAAATCCTGCTTTTCCTATTTGTCGTGAAATCATATTTCATATTAATCATATCAGATTTAGTTTTGCGATCATGTTGATATTTGCTAACGATTAGGCTGAACCAAAAAATCTTGCAATGATAAACTGCTGCAAATTTACAACAGCATCTTAGTGTGTTTCATACTCATCCCTTGGATGTCCTGATAATTAAAGTAGTAGGTTAATAGGTTAACAAACAATAGTCAATAGTCTGTCAAGCAGCATTCCATCACATATTCACTGAACTCTGAGGAAAAGGGTTGAATCGACAGCTAGCTCTCATCTGCTTGTCTGCAGTGGTCTATTGCAAAATAAAACCATAGATGCTAAATTGTTATGCATCTTGTTTTGCTCTGAGTTGTTCTGTTTTCTCTGTCATGTCCACAGCTCAGTTGCTCAGGTTTTGTTTTATTTGGCTTCATGTGTGATTAGCCAAGCTCAGACACAGAGATCGCAGTGGGTTGCTGGATTAATGAAAGCTTGTTAGCACAGCTGGGTAAATGTAAGGAGTCGCACCGCCTCTGATGAAACATTGGAATAAGAAGTAGCTTGAACTGCAGAGCAAACCTGCTTCAGGGGAAGTTTGTGTCCTGTGAGAATCCTTACTTTACCAAATTATTGAATAAGTGAATGTACTACAAATACACTGCTAGTGATTTATCTAAACACAAAAGGAGTAGAAACCTCCAAAGTTTTTCATTATGTTGAATGTCTATTTAGAGTAATCCAATAATGTAGGAACAGCATGCAAATCTCCTCAGAGTTTATCTTGTCTGACATGGATGAGAATTGTGTATGTTTGTTGACAGGTGGTTATGCTAGGGTTGTATACCCATGTGTGTCAGAGAGCTAAAGAGACTTGGATTGAAAATGTTTTCCTGTGTGTGGTGCAACAAGTACTACATTATGTACCACTATTTGACATTTTTTTAAAGGTGCCATATGTAAGAATTATTTATCATCTTTATTTGAAGTTATCATTAAATGGTGCTGATATGTTAAAAGACATTAACAGATTATGTTCATTTCAAATACTTATATCACTGACAACCCTAATTTAGCCAGGATATTCTCATTTCAAAAACAGATTTGCAGCTCCCAAATTATGTTATTGTTTACATTTTGTGCTTATATTTGATTAAATCTCTCAATCGGGGGGAGGTGGAGGGTTCTAAAATATCTAGAACTTCTGTGTATATTGTTGTTGACCTATTTTGGCCATTTTGATCAATTTCTTACATAGGCCACGGTTTTACCTGATTGCAGTACCAGTTTCAGCCAGAATCTTACATATGGTACCTTTAAATCTTTTTGTCAGTGTTTGAACCTCTTCTGCAGCATTCTGCTAACACTTGACGTGACGTACAGCAGCTGTAAGTCTGGTCCCACCATCACCAGTCCTGGGAGTTGATTTGGTTTTACTCATTAAACACACAAATCACTCTGGCTTTTCAAAGGAATATTAAAGGATCATTTGATCTTTTTTTAAAAGAAAAGAAAAAGGGTGAGATCATGAACTGCTTTTGGGATGCTCATACCTGCTGCCTAATAAGGTGTTCTATTTTCTGTGCATTATTTGAGTGAGTCAAAAATAGAAACTGATATGTCAGAAAGAGACAGTGACAAAAAGCTAGAGGCAAACCAAGCGCACACACTATTTCTAAGCAAGATCCATGCAACATTTTTTTCAGTTTCTTCATTTCTCACATGTCACTCATATGTTGTGCCTCTTTCTGTTCTTCTTTCTTCTGCCGTGTATCTTTACAGGTTTTCCTGATCAGACGGTGTAAGTTGCAGTGCTGGAGCTTAAGTGAAAGCGAGGGAGTGAGAAAGACGCAGTGGGTGTCATGGACGGCAGCGGAGGAACAACTTCAGGGAACACTACCTACCAAAACCTGCTGCTCCTGGGAGCCATTGCAGCAGCCTCCGCCTTTGTGGTCACCATCCTTATTGTCCTTGTCTGCGTAGGCTGCCAAAGGTAAGACCGTCACATGACTTTTAGTGGGCAAAGAGTGGGGTGCAGAATGGAACTTAACAAAGCAAAGAGTTACAGAGAAGACAGTCAGAGTTCTATCATATCTGCCGAGAGCTTTCCCTGCCCTCCCAGATCCCTCTCATCATCCACTCCCTCTTTTATGTCTCTCCACTTCTTCTGAACTCTTCTCCTCCCTTCTCGCAGCTCCCTCTGTCCGTCCTCTGTCTCTTTTATCCCTTGCTCTGAGCAGAGTGGCAGTAATGAATGTTAATGGCTGTGAGTGTCAGATCAAATGAAATGATGCTTACAGGACACTGAGGAGGGGGCAGGCCAGCGTCAGAGCAGCTTCACGTCATCAGTCTGAAGCAAACTCAAGCAGCAGGCAAAAACAATAGAACACCCCACGGTTTAAAGAGGATCAGACTGTGAGCCAGAAGAGAGCAATGGAACAGCCTATGTATTTTTTCATTTTTTTCAGAACCCTCAGGGACCAATCACAGGCTGCGCTGTAGCTTTGTTGCCATGGGATACACAGATAAGGATGTAGAGAAATGTCAAACCAGCTTATGTCATAGAAATAAAACCACACTGCTGTTCCAATCTAAAGAATAATATAGAGTTTAAGCTCCCTGCTGGATGTTACAGGGTGTTCAGTCATTTGCTGGTCTAAATCCAATTTGTCATGTACATATACCAATCCTACCTCTATTGATTTCCTTCTATTGATTAAAAAAAGATATACTACTGCAATATATCTTCCAGATTCCAGGGATTCCAGTTTATATATCCCTACTTTGATCCATGTCTAAAAATGGCTAAATAACCATAGCCATTCTCTGACTTTGAGCCTTCATCTCATTCTTATACTGAGCCCCCTCCTGTGTCATATCATTATAAAAATCTCCAGGGGGGCTCCCTTCACCTTCCTACAGTCCCTTTGGGGTACAATGACCATATGTTTGTACAAAATAAGTCCAGCTTGCTAGAGGAGACAATATCTTGCTCCAGTAACATGGATCTGACACAATCATTCAAGCTACTTGCATAATAAGATGACGCAGGGCTTTTGCACCTGTTTGCAAGCTGGAGATGCTATTTATTGCCACATTGTGTTCTGCAACACAGCAGTTTGATCTCACACATTGCAGAAGCATCACCCTGTAAAGCGAGAGAAAAGAGATTGGGGTGTAGAGCATCCACATCTGTGCTAAGCAGCTTTTCTCTTCTTAGTTCATCGTTTTGCTCTTGCACCATATCAACTGTTTCTGTAGCTACAGCCACCTCCGGGGAGCCACGGTGATGCATAACACTTATCTAGATACATTTGTTTCACAAGGCTTACACCAAAGGGAAACATCATGCAGCAAACTGCAACAGAATAATTGTGAGTTTTCTTAGGTTTATCTTGAAAAAAAGAGAAGAAAAAATGCACTGAAGGTCATTTTCGCTTTGACGAAAACCTGAGTCACGCTCCATTCACTGTTTGACTGTGCTTCTGTTATCAGCCAAGGACTTTTCTGCCCTCACAAAAGTTGAATTATGATAGTATCTATCTGCTATGAGTGTGTGTATATTTTCTTTCTGTCCACTGGCTTCTGTTGACCTTCCACACTTTGATGTTGTGTCAGAAAAAGCAAGAGCAAGCACCCCCCAGCCGGAGAGAAAGGGACATCAGTAAATATGGTGAGACATGCTTTCATTTTTCTGTCTCTTACCCTCCCTCTCTGCCTCACTCCCTGTCTCAGGCTACTTCTGCCCTTCTCCTTCTAAGCTGTTTGTGTACACAGATGCACATGCATGTGTTTGCATGTTTTATGCCTCAGTTAACAAGTCTGTGTGTGTGCGACAGCAGGGTACGCTTCGGCATCCGAAACTAAACTCCATGAGTAAATCTGACACCAGGCTGCATGAGATCAATCGCTTTCCCTGCAATGGAAACTGTAAGTGGTGACTAACGGCTCCTATGTGATAATAAATAATAGACTACTCTGAGCTGTTACACTTTATCAGTCATGTCCCCTCCAACACTTTCTTACTCTTCCTCCTCATCCTCCTCTTTCTGCCTGTCTCTGTGCAGCTGTTAGTAAAAGTCGCCCGGCCAGTATGGACCTCCTGCTCCTTCACAGTCGGCGCTCCCAGACAGACCTGAGACCCTCTCATGGACGCCAGCTTCCTCAGATCCCCACCAGTCCCCAGGAATCCAGCCAGGGAGGAGGAGGGGACGCAGGAGGTGATGGAGGAGGAGGAGGAGGAGGGGGTGGGGGCCAGGAGGCTAGAGACCATACCTACACTGAAGTGGGCCTGCGCAATAACCCCACCCCGACTCACTACCTGGACGATGGTTTATATGAAAGCGTTGGGGTCCGGGAAGGTGATGCAGGTCCCAAAATGCTCTCTGCTCCTCCTACAACATCGGCCAACACTCCGGCTACAGTCAGAGCAGCCCAAAGCCCCCCAACTCATACTAATGGAGCTCGTAATGGAAACGGACATGGGAACGTACGTACATACACATTCAAAATACCTTTATAGAATTATTTTGGTGTAGAGCTTAATTGTTTCTCCGTCGAAAAACCATTCATTGAGGAGATGTCACATTAGTAAGTCAAGTCCACACTTGCCAAACTGTTGGGCCCATATAAAAAGAAAGTAGAAACACACACACAAAAGTTATCATTGTGCAAATAATACCACATATATTCAAGCAACTAGTGTAACAGCTCTATGATTTTTATTTCAGATAACGTTCTTCATTGGTTTGCTTATAGGTCATACATGCAAAGAGTGTACCAGTAGTGTTACGTGATATTGACTGGGGCTCCTTCAAAATACTTTGGATTGGGAAAATTTGTTCTTTTGAATCTGAGATTGTAATTTTTTGGAGACATGCTTACAAATTCATTCAAAATGCCACATTGTCATGCTGTTATTTTTTTGTTTTCCTTTCAGAGTGGCAGAGGAAATGGCAGGGGGAATGGCATAATTAACGGAACAATGACAGGAAGAGGTAATGGGGCAAGTGGGGCAAACAGGTCCCCTTTGTCCTCTGTCAACTCCCTGGCCATTCAAGATTCATCTGCAGCTGAGTATGCGTCCATACGGAAGTTTAGAAAGGTATGTACATGCACATTTTGTTTACAAAGTTATTCAATTACTGTCTTGAAATGGAAGAAGGGATGTTGACAAGAGCAGGGTGTTTGCTATTGATAAGATATACTTTGGACCATCTGGTGACATCTGAGGTAATTAGCATTCCTGTCAATACATATTCTGTAGATGTAGTCATTAACACTTTAAAAGAATGAATGTGAAGGAGGTATATAGTTTCCAAACTTGCAAAATACACACAAACAAAAAATTTGTTCTGGTTTTTTCTTTACTGGGGTTTTTTGTGTGGCAATTTATAACTTGTCATTGGATGGAATATTTGGAAAAAGGTGATAATGTCAACTAGATGTTCAACTTTCAGCCCTAATTTTCATTTCATAAGCATTGAAAGTTAAAACCACTTAATTGTGAACACTTTTCTTTGCTGTGATCTTTACCTAAAAGATTCAAGTAAAACATATTCAATCATGATAAAAAATCTCCAGGCAGACAAGTTAAACAGGAAGGAGAATAACGGAGCTGACAGCCAGTCAGACAGCCAATCAAGCGTGAGTGATTCACCCTCTGCTGGTCCTCCTCCACTGCACCGCAGTCAGGAGTTTCCACGCAAACCACTGGAGCCATTTCACCTGCACTCTTTCCCAAAGGTACAACCATCAGATACTTTATAATAACATAACCTGTCATGCATCTCTCGATCAGCCACGTTTTAAAACTGTATGTCTTTCTATTTACCACTAGAGGGGGCTGTCCACAAATAAACAGATTTATGTTCTACCCAGAAAACTGATTCAGTGTTATTCAGTTAATGCCTCAGCATGTCCACAGTCGTGATAAATGCTTCAAACAAAAATAACATTTATACTGTTTTCTACCTGACTAGCCTCATATCTCCTGTTTTCAAGGTTATCTCTTATGCTTGAAAGTTTTATTCCCATAACCGAACTGAATGTGTTTTAAAGCATAAAAGCAGTTCAGAATGAGAACTAGAGGGAGAATGATTTGATGGTGAGGCGATCAACATTTTCAGCGTCTCACATGCATGTATGTTTGGCAAAGCATACAACAGGAGACCTTGCCTTTTTAAAAGTGATTGATAAGGTTGTTTAAATAGTTCTGTCTTTGTTGCTGAAGCCAGCCTAAATTGCTGACCTGCACTTTTAATCTGTGCAGGCTTAATCCTTGATAGTGTGTGTCTGTGTGCGTGTGTGTCTGTGTGCGCGCATGTATGTGCATGTTTGTGTCTCATCCACCCCCTTGCACTGTGCAGCCCAGCACAATATTAGAGTAAAGAGTCGAAGGATGGATTATGTAAGAGCTTGGCAGACTGCCCAGCTGCCTGGGTGTGCCTCTGTGTGTGTGTTTTTCATATATGTGTATGCGTGTTCCTGTTGAATATATCATCAAGTCTATCTAGAAACAGCTAACAGGTAGTCGACAGCCAGAGTGAGGATAAATATTGTGCACATATTGAAGCCATTTACTCAGCCCCAGCTATTATTACTCACTCTCACTCCCCAGGAAGGACATATAAAATTTTAATCATCCTCAGTCACATATGCACACAGCAGTTTGCGTGTTCTAATTGGTTACTAATTGGTCTCAATCACCAGGAGTTTAAAAATAGATTGCAAGAGCAGTTTCTTGTTTAATATTCTTTTTATATATCTAGGTTTTGAATAAGCCAAAAATGTACAGCAATGTATTAATGATAATATTTGCACAGTTAAATGTTAAAAGTAAATTCAGCTTTAACTGTCATAAAACATTTGCAAAATGTGGCAGTTTAAGTTTAAGAAGTTGGCATGTGTTTATGAAAAGCACAAATCCCTATCTGCCCACCATCTCTCCGAAAAAAAATCTTGCTAAATTGATCCCTACCAGTAGAGTTAAATGGGGGTTATATTTTGGCTGCTTTGTCTGTGCGCCTGTGCGGCTGCATGTCTGTCAGCAGGATATTGTTGAGTGAGTAGATTTGCATAAAACCCCATGGAACAGTTGGTCACAGAGCATGTGAGAACTAAAGACTGTCTGAAAATGTAAATGCTAAGCAGTACCTTTTGGCACTATAACAACATAAGCCATCTAGTAATTGAATGCTGTGTTTTAAAATATGCAGGGTTCATTTTAAAATAAATCTTTTTGATGGTGTGGATTCATCTATTTTGATCTCTACATCAAAGCTACATTTGAGAGCAAAAAAAAAGCAAAAAACCACATGTTAATATTGGAGGCTTTAACAATGCTGACCAAAATAATGAAAGCTATGACACTGATTAGGTGGTGCAGGTGATGATTCATCCACACCGTGCAACATTGTATTCTCTTTTACAAGAATACAAATGAGAAGCAGAAACAGAGTGGAACAGATGCTGTTATTTTTGGATCACACCAAATGGATCACATTCTAATAATAAAACTTACCTCAAATTTTGTTTTTCAGGAAGCAGTGTTTATGGGTAATGGGGAACAGTATATCTGGAAGCCTCCAGAGGATGATGACATCATCACCTTGCACCCACCTCCGCTCCGTGGAGAGAACGGACAGGGGCACCCATCGCCCCCAACTGCAAAGGAGGTAGTATGTGCATGTTTATGCATTTGTTTGATGGAAGCTGGTTGTAGAAAAACTTTAACTGGGGGTGCCCGGAAAGACGCCAAGCAGGCGGATAGACAAACAGGTCTCTGATTACTGCTTTGTTTACCGATTGAGGCAGCCATTTGATTGGGCACGCCTTCGTAAAGCTGCTGCCCCGTGACCTGCCTGTCATACAAGGTTTCTGCTTACAGAAAGAGCTAACGTTACATGGATCCTGCACCCCCCACTGCTTGCCTGAACCTTGACCCCAATCTCCCTCCTCCCCCCACTCATCTGTCTGCTTTCAGTGTACATCCAGACAGATCAGCCATCAGGATCACCTGCTGCCTAATATTAATCATCGCTCAGCAAACGTGGAGCTGTTTGTTAAAGGTTTGCTGTTTTGCCTGATCAGCCCTGACTGGGATGTGGGCCACAAACTGACCTATATATGGTAGAGCATGTCTGGTGGTGGTGGTGGTAGAGGGGGGGAGTCTGCACTCGCCAATCATGTCACATACTCTCCCATATGCGCCTCCACATGCAACAACTCCACCCCCATCTCTCCACACACAACCCCCTCTCAGTATTTGCACTCTGCTGTAGCCAGTGTAACATACTGCAAGAGCTATAAACAGTTTTAAAAACTTTTGTCATGCCTGGGGGTCAGGGGCAGCCAGTCTGAGTAGGGCGGTTGTCCCTGAAATAAACCACTGTTTAATATTAGTGTTCACTTCTCTTTTTCATAATCCTCCTCATCCACTCACTTCAGCGAATATCTAAGTCTGAATCTTGACACAGAAGTGAAACTTGTTTTTTAAACTGTTACTTTTGCTAACATATAAGATAATTCTAGTCATTGGGTAATGAATGTATTTGTTTTGTATGTTATGGTAGATATTATAAAGTAACAGAGAAGCAGTGCTGACACATTTCAAGCTGCTGTTAATTTCCTTAACATTATATTTCTTAACATTTCTGGGTCAGTGTTGAGTAAAATAATTTGGCTGCTGTATGTGGAGATTAAGGGGTTAAGTGTCTGCAGTTCAGGGCCAGTTAAACTCCTCCCCTGCACATCGGAATCATACACAGAACTGGCCTCGACTACATTCTTCATTCTCTCTTAAGTTTATTTTTTTGTCTTTCAAACCTTTCTCCTATTTTCTCCTGACTTTATACCCCCCTCCACCCCTCTTGGTTGTTGTCTTTTTCTGTTCGAGTTTGTTGTTGCCCTAACATGCCCCTATACTCTGGAGTTTGTCATTTGCAGCCGTCAAAAGGTGTTGAGTTTCCATTCCCAACTGAATCTCCTCCTCTCCGCTGGCGCCCTCTCCCTCCGCTCCACTCCCTTCGTGGCTAGGAGGCGTGCCCTCCCCAACCAATCACATTGCATAAAGCATGTCTCACCAGATGAATGTCAACTGTTAGAAAACTGTTTGGAAAATAGTGCATTATTTGCTACTCAAAAGGTTGATCACAAACAGATGCACGAATTGTGCATTCTGCTCTGTCCCCACTGACTGTCGGTGTATGCAGAAAGTGTTGCTTGTTGAAGCCTTGGCCTAAACAGAGAGTTGAAAACTTAATACATGGTGAGGGGAGAGAAAAGAAAAACATACAATGGCAGGCTTCCTTAACAGCTGTAGCTCAGTTTTGAAATCCCCATCATCTTGTGACTTCCTTCCTCTGCTGCACAGCGCTGCACTTTCTGCATGCACACACACATTTAGTTGCACACACACTCACACTGCACATTGTCTGCACACACTTACAGCATACGCCAGGGTCGTTGTTTATCCAAAAAGGTCACACAAGAGATTTGTGGGGGCAGGGTGTGTGTGATCAGTCCGTGGCAGGAGAGAAAGAACGGGTTAGAGATATTCACAAAGGAAGTCTGAATGGTTTGTTCTTTAATTACTTTTCCCTAGCATAACCGATGTGTGTGACATACAATACAAGGTGAGCACATACAAAGAGAAAGAGTCTTATTGATTCTTTCTCTGCTCCCTGGCTTCAGGTTTTTGGGAGCGGAATGAAAACAAGGTTAATCTGTGTGTGCGTGTGCGTGTGCGTGTGTGCGTGTGTGTGTGTGTGTGTGCGTGCGTGCGTGCGTGCGTGCGTGCGTGCATGTGTGCGTGTGTCTGTGTAGGACGGAGAGAGTTTGCATAGCTAGTGTTTCTCAGGGCCAGTAGAACAGAGCTGCTGGTAGGGGTGTGAACACGGAAGGTAAACATGACCATGCCCCACAATCCTCTGCTCTTGTGCTCCACTTGTGGAATTTTGACACAGAAATGCCAGAGGTCACAGCACTGGTTTATCAGAATTCCTCACAAGACTTCACACATGGTTTACAGTTGAGAGTCCTCAATATCACTGTAAGGACGCACATGCAGAATTCTGTGTTTGTGAATGATGAAATACATTCATACACCTGAAGTGCCTTCAGCTCCAAACACATGTTCGTGTACCTCATTCAAAGCGACTTATGGGCAAAGTCCATATGTGAACACTGAACTTTTTTTTCTCTCTCAGCAAGTTGGCTGTTGTGTAGATCCTTCACACATACCCTGTTCTGTTGCCAAAACCAGTTGTGGTGAAATTTTAACAGGTTTATCCACTGCAAAGCTAACTTTGCCTCAGCCTAGAACTCAACTCGACTGATAACATAGTTTATACTGTCTTATCCTTCCTGGTCAAAATAGGTCAGGTTACGTCACAGAGCAGGCTCTGTTAACACATGTGCAAACTGCAGTGCATAAACACACTCAAATCATGTGCATACAATTGTTTTCACAGAAACATTTAGCAGGATTATATGTTTACTCTCCTGATTACATATTGTAAATTGATTTGACATTTGTCAAACATGGCTGAGAAACTGTTGCCTAAAATCTGAATGTAGTGCAGTATGTATGGGCTATATATTAGCTGTGCGCTAAACATTCCCCCATATAAACAAGGCAGTGAAATAAAGTAACAAGGCCAGCCACCCATAAACTGCAGTATAGAGATGGTGCTGTAGTTTAGCGATATAAACTTATTAACTGACACCATACTCTGTTCTGTGTGTGTTCTCAGATTGCAGACACTTACTCCATCGTATGTAAGACCCAGAAAAAGAAACCTCCAATGGAGCACAATGGAGCAAAGACCCTCCCTCGTTCCTTTGGTGGGGAGAGGGGAAACCAGAGTTCCCGAGGCCGTGGCAGAGGTGTCCAGGGCCAGGCGCGCTCCCAGGAGGAGCCCTGCTACGAGCCAGTAGGAGACAGATCCTGGTCTTCTTCAGTGGTCGAGTCAGATCCTGCGTACGCTTGTGTCGACACCCACCGGAAACATGAGCAAGGGGAAACCAATAACAGCACATCTGGGGGTAGTGCCACTCTGAAGAGAAAGAAGCAGACGCCACAGCAGCAGCAGCAGGCAGCACCAGCCGCACCTCAAGGCTCAGGACCCACCACCATTCCAGCTAAAAGCCTCCCTGGTGGGGAAAACTTCTATGAGACCATCAGCGATGTTAAACAAGGGGCCAACAGCTCCAGCACTACCACCATTTTTACATTCAATGATGGGATGGAGATGTATGTCACCGGCCTGTAGCACACTGGTAGGCAGAGATGGCCCGGATTCCACTGGGCTCTTCCTGTTTACTGGCCGGCAGGTTGCTGTAGACACAAGGCAGGCCCTCTATAGTCAGTCAACGTGAGGATTCATTTTTGTGTTGACATCAGGAACAAACAGGGTCTTAATCCAGGTTCAGACTTCCTTTGATTGGTCTATATTTCAGAACCAGCCTAAGCCTAGTCCTGTCCCAAATATGGACCAAATACATTTGAACAAAAAAAAAAAAGAAAGAAAAGAAAATCAAAATCAAATGAATAAAAACAACTTAAAAAAGATAACTGAAATATACATCTTCAGTGTTCTCTGTTACTGGCCATATTCACCT
>JAPMNP010675659.1:0-13970 GCA_029874935.1 Atherina boyeri | reverse complement strand
AAAAATAAAGGGTTTCTGCATAATACAAAGGCTGGTGTGCATGTTTTTAAAGCCTGGAATGCATGTTAAAAAAAATGATTTTTTTAAATTTAATAAATCGATTAAAAAATCGTTAAACAAAGACTCGCGATTCTTATGTGAATCGATTTTTTTCCCCCCACCCCTAATAAGAACAACTGAATCTTTTTCTCTGTCTAACCACATTTCTGTTAAAAACGGTTTGTGCTTTGTAATAAAATCACTGATTAAGATGTACATTTAAAGCTATCTTCAGTATGATAAGAGCACTATCTCTCCTGTCTTTGTTATGGGCAGACTGGTGCCGCTGAGGAATGAACACCAGCAACACAAGATTTGACAAATTTACAGAATATACTGGGTGATCTTTGTTTCTCCGGAGATTTTTTGTTGCCTATTTGAACAAGGATAGAGGAAACTAGTTGCATATCGGGCTCTGGCTTATCCTGGAGAGAGCCATGAGTATACACATCGCTGCAGCCTTGAGCCAGCATTTGTAAATTAGGAAAGTGAAACTCGATTGCAACGTTAAATGGTGTCCCAGGTGAACAAGTTGTATAGTGAGTAGGGGTGTTTCTATGATGCATTGTGATGCAAACGTGGATGAGTCTGCATCGATGCTGCAACAAAAGATAATCAGTTAGAAATAATGTAATATAATAGTAATGTTGTTTCTTGATTTTCCAACAGTGGAACAATGTTTGTCATATTCAGGACATTCAGATGGCGGGTCAAATTTGTTATCTCAAATTTTTGCTTTATAAGGGCACATTTGTTAATGCAGGCAGCCAAAGTTTACAAGCATAATCTTTTAAGCTAGGAGAACAAAAGATATTTTTTCTTGTTAATAATAGACAAAAATATTCAGTCTTCATCTTCTCCCCTCAGTTTGTAAAACATTGAAATAACTGATATTGTTGAGTACTACTGATAGTATACTGTATAATAGAATTGAATTGAAATTAGAATCATTATCAAACACAACCATGTCTACACACAACCAAGTGACCAATCCACATGTAGTGACTTGAACTGCCATCTACTGCCTTATTGTATTTCTTCTTATGTCAATGTAATGTTGTTTGTCTGTATTGGTCAACTTTGGTATTCTAGTATTGTTCTTTGTGTTGGCGAGCCGAAGCCAAATTTCCACCTCGATGGACAATAAAGTTTTATTCTATTCTGTTCTATTTTAAACCAAACTGCGTTTTACAGAGAGGTGCAGTATTTACAAAAATGATTTTTGCAGTAAAATAACAAATACCTACGCTAAAAACATCCATGGCATTGGCCAAAGGTCCTGAAATAATCTGATATCTCCATTTTTCTTTTCTTTTCCCTCCCCTCCCCCCTCTCTCTTTTTAGTGTCGATCTACAGGCTCAGTGAGAGTCCAATGCCCTGGGCACATTTAATGTCTTCCTGATCACCAAGGACCACCCACCTCTGAGTTCATCTTCACTCTGAACCCTCCGCCTCCTGACAAGCTGTCCCACACTGCTTCCTCTCCATCCTCGTCTTCTCCTCAGGTTTGTCTTTCTCCCTCCTCCTGGGACCCACAGGCCCATCTGGCCTCCCAGTCAGCCCTCTCCCTCCATGAGGGGAAGGGGGAGGTGGCGGGGGCCGTGGATGTGGACCCCCAGCCTCTTCAGCCTGCTTCACTGGGGAAGCTCTGTGACCGAAGGAAACTATCCCTCCATGATGTGTCCACTCTAACTGGTAAGTATCTCTTTAAAGGATTAAGGGGTGCAAATCTAAGGAGAAAAGTGTTACAAAAGTGTTGAAATGCATAAATACATCATTGAATGATTAGTTAAATGTGTCATTAAGTTATTAAGATAAAAAATAAACTCATTAAATGAATACATTTTATTAATAACTACTCAAATCTGTTGAATATCTAAAAATAGATAAATGTATAATGATTCAAATATATAATTTACTTTGACATGTCGGTATTTAGCCTAATAAAGATTGGAAATAAATTAATAATCATGTATTAAATTAATAATTGATTAGATGTGTCTTTTAAGCATTTAAATTAATTAAATTCACGAAAAAAACATTATTTTTTCACAATTTCATTATTTCATGTTTCCTGGGCTCCAGTGCATCTTATGAAATAGGCGTGAGGGTTTTTTTGTGTCTGTGTTGGCCATGTGATGACCTGGAAACCTGTCAAGGGTGTACCCTGCCTCTCACCTAGTAACTGCTGGGATAGGCTCCAGCTCCCCGCAACCATTCATTAGAATTAGAATAAGTGGGTAATGGATGAAAATGGATGGATGAACATCTATGAAACCCACCAGGTGTCATAGTTGAGGGCCAAAAGATTAAATTAATTGATGATGCACTGGAACATGAGGACCATGAAATAATTGATTAAATGATAAAAAAAAATTATATATGTAAATGACTTAAAATGAAATATTTTTATGAAATTAATTTTATATATATATATATGACATTTTAATGACGCATTGACTCATTTCCAATTTTGATAAATTCAATTTGATTAATCATTCAATGCTGTATTTATTTCATTGTTGCCCTTTTTTTCTTCCATACATATCTAAACATACAAATGAAAACAATTATTGCCATGCAGGTGTTAGTAGGACGGTGCTGTAGGTAAAACATTTACCAGTAGAGGGTGGTGTGGCATTGAAAGTGATCAATCATGCTCTGTTTATTTATGTGCTGCTTTCTTTGTCTTTTCTCACTCATAAACCTGCACACTGGTGAATTACACAAATACGTCCTACGCTCAGACCTTTGCTCAGACCTGCCAGAGCTGGAGATAGTGAGCCTCCTATCAGAAGGTCAACCCAACTACACTCTTCGAGCAGACAGTGTGTTTGGATATGACAATGACGATTGGCTGCATACTCCTCCGCTGCCACCAGAAGTCGTCCTGGGACTTACATATGAGCAGATTGAAGAGACTTTCAAGTACTTCTGTGAGTAGACTTTTACTTACCATGGATTACCAAGTCTCTTTTGACCTAACTTGGTCTGAGGATCTTGTTGTCTTCTATTTATTTTTTGCTATATTTCTGTCTCTTTGATAATACTGGTGTTGATATCTTTTTATTTTACCTGTTAAAAGTTTGTAGAACACAACAGATTTCCATCTTATCTCTCAAACATGTTCAGGTTTAAATACACAAGTGATGTTCTCACACACAAATGAATAGCCAGTCTTTGTGACAGTTTTGAACATTACTTTTTCAAGATTACACTTATGCACTGGTAAAGTTACAGGATTTGTAAAAAGGTTATGCATCAGTTGCAATCATGATTAAAGAAAGAGACAAATTTAAGAAAACTGAATATAAAAGTAGTTATAATTGTGAATTACAGATTTGGTATTGCTTGTTTTTCTTAATGTAATATATATTGTTTTTTCTTTTGTTCTTGGTATTTCCACTTCTATATGACACAATATCTATATTGACTAACGTGCAACTTTTGTGAAGCTTTATAAATCTGAATCTGAATCGGTGCTGCTAGATAAGGTGCTCCTGAAATCACACAGTTACTTCTTTTAAGTTTTATTATTTAGAGTTAAACGCCAAGTGCCTTTGGGTTTAGCTTTTCTTTGATTTATCTTTATGGAGCATACTAATTAAAGTACACCAGAGCACTACAGTCTTTGTGGAGGATTCTTGGAAGCTCCTTTTGTGGTTGCCTTTGACCTTTTCTTTACCTTTTGGATTCATCCCTCCCTTGCCTAATCCATGATTTGTGATGTCTACTCCGTCTCAGCCAGTTCATTGTGGTGCCATATTCTTTCTGTTTTCTTTTTTGGATTTAATGAGGCTGCAAGGTATATTTTAAGGGTTTTGATGTTTTTTTTGTTTGTTTGTTTTTTAACAGCCCAGCCCTACTCTGTAGTTCTCCAGAACTTTATGCCTGACTGTTGGAAGTTTCCCTGCTCTTCACTTTGCTGCTTGCTCTGTAGAGTTTAAGACTCTTTTAAAACCTGTTCACCTTTCATTTGTATATACCATATACTGAGATCATGTGATATTGTAACACCAGATCATAGTTTGGGTCTTTAAAAAACAAAGGAGGTGAACACATATACACACATTTAGGCCACATTTACACATAGCCGGGTATTTAGAGAAACAAATATTTCATCCCCTCCATTTTCAATAATAACATTGTGCACACATCATCATTTTAGGAAAACTTGTCATTTACATCAACCTCCATAAATACGCCGTTAAGCCCTGCAATCCAATCAAAATCCTCAGAATCGACACTAACGAATAATAATAATAATAATGATGATGATGATGATGATGATAATATTTCTTTCACAGTCATTGCGAATAACACAAGCAACTTCCTCTCCCGGCAGTTGTTGCAAATGCAAACAGGCCAGAAGCGTTTGCACTAAAGTAAAAATTAGTAGCACCTTAACAACATCCATGATAATCCGACAATGGTCCGTAGCCAAACAAACTGTAAATAAGGCGCTCACATGACGTTAAAAGTTTTCTGGCGCACAATGTGACTTTTGAGAACCTAAAACTCCGTTTCTCCCAGTTGACACGGCAACACATAACCGGCGTTATCAGAAATCTCCACTTTGGCCGGAGTTTATAGAAATCATCGTTTTCTGTGATTAAAAACGGGGTTTTCGTGTAAATGAGTGGCCAAACCGCAGGGAAATATCTGCGTCTTCCCTTCGTGTAAACGGGGCCTTAGTTCCTTATTTTATACGTTTTTTTAAAAAGCATTTTCTTTCTATTTGGACTTCACCAAGTTGGACTATTTTCTTTTTTTCCTTCGCAAAAAAAATCACTAAACTAGTCTATAGAAAAAAACTGGCTACGTGGGGAAGCTGTGCACCAATCCAATTATCTGATTATGTTATCTAGATATCACTCCCCATAATGTTACTATTCATCTATGTGGTGGTGCAGGTTGGGCCGTTGAATTACTACTCGACTCCCATCTACAATGAGACTTTTTTCTTTTAGTTTTGGTCAAATAAGGGATGGAAATACAATGTATTAACTCTGAGAGACAGCCATTTTATGTTTTTATGTCTTGAATCAAGCCAGACAGAAATGGAAATGAACTTCTGCTTGGAACTTTGTGTTTTTGAACATGGAGCCAAATCTGCCCCCACGCTTCCTCCACCAACTTCCAGGTTAAGGTCTTCATTTGTGAGCCATGGACGTCATATGTCATCAAGCCAATTATCCTTTGTGGCCTGGCATCTTAAGCAGTTTGTGCTACAGGTCTCCAGACTGTATATCCTGGTGGCCGCTCTGACATCACTGTGACAGGATTGGTATTCTCAATGCTGCAGAACAAACAGTTTATAAATAGATGCTTAGGTTGTCTGGACTTTGTGAAGTGAAAGGATGATGTGACTTTGAGTGATTTGGAGAGATTCTGCTGTGGAGTCATTTAATCTGTTAAATCCTGAACTCAATTTTCAACAACATATTATTCATAAAACTTTATTTTTATTGTCACAGTAAAAAAAAAGAAGCTTCACTTTAGATTAAAATGAACGTTTATAGAGTCAAACTTGTGAAGAATTTCTTCCTTGTAGTGATACTCCCAAAACATAAAAAGCTCTGTTTTGCTTTTTCCTGATTGCCTCCTGGAGTAGATCATTTTCCATCCATGTTTATCTAATATCAAAGGTTAACCTGCATCTGATAAGTTTACAAGGAAACATCTGCTATCTGAGTCCAAGATTTCAATTTTTAGGGAAAGGATTTTTAAGATTGTATCCATGCAATGTTATAAATATAATGATGTAGTGAGTTGATACCAAACCATCCAAACCACATGTTGCTCTCAGGAACAGGACAAACTAACCTGATTCTTGCAGATTGTACCATGCTGTGCCAAACGACCGTATTTGAACTGGTGGCATATGGTGTTTATCAGTCTACTTCACTGTAGCTGACTGCTTCCTTTGATGTTGTAGTACTCTGTTCTTCAGTTCTAGTCTTGTGCTTCCTGTAAACATTTATTTTTAGGTAGTGAAATACTTTTTCTTCTGCTCTTTACATGATGGAGGTTTCATTTAATCCAGAATATTAATCAGAGTTAAGTTGCAGTTGATGCAGATCTGTGGGACACCAGAGGGTGTTGCAGCTGAACTCAGCATAACTTTGATTTAGGCTTACAATAATTCACATGTATAAAATAACAATGTATTGACTGAGTTATGAGTAATGCTTTTAAGGTGTAACCTACTCAGTTCTAGAGTTTCTTAGATTTGCTGAACACTTTTAACATCTCCTAGCTTATTACAGCTTCCCTGCTTATTATACACATTTTTAAAAGACATTTTCAACCTCAAGAGGCACGTTCAACCTAATTTGGTGAATTGAACCAATTTTTGGTATTAACCCAAAATTTCAGTTATGAAGTTCAATGACAGGTGTAACAAGGAAACATTTGCCAGAACTTTAGAAATAAGAATGAATAATCTTCTAAAATCACTGATCCCCAGCACGGGAGGACATGAGATAGACAAAAGCAACTCAGACATACAGAATGGCAGATGGAGCTGACTGCTCAGGTTTAATCACAAACCTCATGCTGCAGGATGTTTGGGTTTTCCTCTCAGGAGTTGGCAGACTGCAGGGAGAGTGTCTCTGAGCTTCAATGAATAATGATTGTTAATGTATTAAATCACCAGATCATTGTTATACTGGGTGGCATTTCAATAGATGCCCTTGATTAGGTAGAAAAAACTGCTGGGTTTTTTCCCCTCATGTTTTCATCACAGATCTGTTCCTTGATTCCCACCAAGGAACCACAGCTTACTAAAGATACATGAATCTTTCCATTATTATATTGATATAAACAGCTGTGGATGTTTGTGGTTCAATTGTTGTGATTTATAAAGAAAGTTAATCATTAAACACCACAATAGATCTTATTTTCCTTCTGACGGGTCATTCTAGGATTAAGCACGTAGCACACATTTTGTTTTTCCATTGTGGTCAAAGTCTTCATGATATTGCTTCCTTATAGCCATCTATTCCCTTTAGTCTTTATGTTATGTCTCCTATTAACTTCCAGTTACCCCATGGAGTCCTGTAACTAACGAATGCTTGCAAAGACAAGACATGGAATCAGACAGATCACAAATGTTGTGTCTGCGCTGTCTCCTGCGTGCAGCATTTGACCTGCAAAGAAACCGTTTGTTGTTGAAATATTAAAGAGGGGGGTTAATATTTTATTGTAAGAAACTGGTGTCTGGTGTAGTAGTGCAGAGGCTGCAGGGTGGACGGGGAGTAGAGGTGGAGTGAGGAATGTCTGTGGCGCTATATTAAAATGCATTGACTAAAAATAAACAAGTAAAAATACCAAAAAGATAAAGCATCCGTTTGTACATGCTGCTATCTTGCAGTAAAGAATTCATTTTGGATTTCTTATTTTTGTAAATCTTGACTCATGCTCTACACAGACCACTGCCTCCATCAGAGACCCCTGTGGGCGTGACTCTGTCTGCAGCAGTATTACGCAGAGCCTTCTCTCTGTCTGCTGTGATCTCTGTGGTAAAAAGGAGCAGCTGCTGGTTGGGTGGAACGTACCATCTCCCTGAATTCACAGGGGTAGGTGGGCTTTGTGCAGCATCCTTTTAAGCTGTATCCCACTCAAAAAGACTTTTTCAGTTCGTAGCACATCTTTATCATCTTTTGATGATTGAAATGATCAGGTTGATCAAAATCCTGATTTGAAGCTCCTGGTTTAGTCTTTCTTTCCTCCATCACCCCTCCTCTCCTTCTTCACCTTTTTTCTTACCCGGTAGTCCAACGTGGCCAGGTGAACGGAGGCGGCTGTGACGACAGATGGCCCGTACAGTCTGAGGGATTACATATTAACTCCAAGCAGCTCAGATTCTCTTGAACACACAAACACTGATGTAGACACACCCTCACAGAGACTAGCAGATATAGTTTTCCTCCACACACACACACACACACACACACACAGACACAGACACACACACACAGACACAGAGGCCAGCAGAATCATGGAGCTGGTCTGTCACAGCGCAGCCAGGACACAGTAGAACCAGAAGAGTTAGGGCTTTAACCCATGGACGGAGACACGGAGGGCAGTTTTTCTCCAGTCACCATGGAGGTGTGGAGTTCCTCTGCATCTGAGGAGGAGGAAGATGAGAAGAGCTCCTCTAGTCTGGATGAAATGATGGAGGAGAGGAAATGCCTCAACAGCAATAACAATAATAACAACAACAACAACGACAGCCTTTGCAGGGAGGTAACACAAGGTGAGATATGACATTGCATGATGTTAATGATGAATAGGGAACGGCAGGTGGCATGCAGAGGAGAAGATCCGGGATCTGCAGAGCCAATGCTCCCTACAGAAAAGGGAGGAAATGTAGAATATACAGAGAAATCCACTTGAGTTTTCTGGAATGTACTCTATTGCACTGCATTGTCAAGGTCTTTTATCTAAGCACTTCAGGACTTAACGGTCCACTGGATCTAGCTCAGGCTGCAGGGATGTCATTAAGAGCGCATCATGAAAAGCAACATGAAAACAAACAAAAACTCTGTTTTGTAGGTTTTAGTAAGATTTTGTTAAAGCTGTAAAGAAATTCAAGGTTTGAAAATAAATTCAGCTTGAATGTTTCCTCTTAGTGTGGTGAAGGTCACCGACACAAAATACGAGTGTGTCCCCACAGTCACGTCCTGCTATATGTAGGTTGTTTCACTTTGAATATGTTGACCACGCTGTACTGATGTGTTTGAAATATGGGGATCAGAATGATCAAATGACTAAACTCTGTTTCAACACTGCAAAGGGCTCTTTATATATTTATCTTCCTGTGAAAAATGCAGCTATGACTAATGTTTCAAGAAAAACAAAATGTAAAATATTGAAAGGTTTTGGTTTGGAAGACCCAAAACTGAAGGTTATTTGGTATTACTGCTGCCCAAATTCCAAGAAGTATTAGGTATTTTGTTTTAAACTTCATATTTATTAACTGTGCATTGAGCATGAATTTAAATTTAATAGATGTGAGGAAAAAGGGATTTATTTAATGATATATTTGAACAATTTGGATTCCTACTTTTATTGTCAACTTGTATGGTTTTTAAAATTATTTATCATGAATGTATATGATGTATGGAATGGAATGTGATGGTTTACATTATAAAGGCACCTATATGAATACTTTGCTTTAATTGGAGGTTTAATGTGAACAGGGAGTCTGCTCTGTTCCTCGTCTTTGTGGGGCAGTCTTTGTCTGGATGGGCATGTGGCTTGCACCTACACAAATACTGCAACATGGCATTCCTCCAGCAACAAGAGATGGGAGATACATTTCTGTCCATACTGAAAAAAAGAAAAAAAGAAAAAGAAAACTCCAATTATTTTCGGCGGGGTGCTAAACTAATTTGAACTCTTGCCAGTCTAGTTAAACGAGCCCCCTAAGAACAATAGATCAGTGTGAATCTTATTCTTGGAGCGGAGCTCATCCATGCCTGTCTGATCCCCTCAATGAAACCGACGTCATAAGTACGCCTAATCAACTAGGTTTATCCACAGGAACAGTATTAGGTTAGCAGTTCATAGTGCCTGCCTGGATTTAGCTTCACCCAGACCCTTAAACCTCCAGCTGGTAGAGCAGAACCCTTACCCTGATCTGCTATCTGCTGTGGCAGCCAGGTCAAGAGGGACCAGGTCATGTATTCTCTCTGCCCAGACCTGATCCCATGTCCAGGTTATGATTTATTCAAGAGTAAATAAAATACTGCAAGATACTATTAAATGTTGAATCACAAATCTCTACTACAGGGTTAGCCTTGTCTGTAACAAATATCAGTGCTTTCTTTCATTCATTCATCCGTTGCAGGGCTGGTGACTACATCTGAAGGACATTTCCATGAGCTGGATCTTAGTTTGCGTGTGCGTGTCAGTATTTGTGTTCCTGCCAACAGTCTTGCTGCAGCTTCCTTTTAGCTCAGGGAATGATGAAATCCCCTTTCAGTACAATAGGATTTCAGGAACAATTATCTAATTAGCCTTTGTTAATTTATAGAATGTGTCTTTATGATTACATAATTCTTAGTTTAGAGATTGAAGCAGACTTCTGTGAGAGTCATGCAGCTTTCAGGGTGTAGTTTATTATTTATTAGGATCTTTGTTCAGTGTATCCATTAATTAAATTGGGTAGGTTTTTATTACAAAACAACTTGCTGGTTGGGATGTTGGTGCATGCTAATGCCTTTTTGTCTTCTTAGCCTTGGAATGAAAAAAAGAAAAGTCTGACTTTTTTATTGTTTCTTGACAATTTCAACAATATAGTTTTTATAAAATTGTCGATGTTGCTTTTTTAGTTTCAGTCAAATTTACTTTACCATTTTGTGTTTTTTAAATGAACTAGATTGTACAAGTTCATCCAATAGTGTCAGATTAATTTGTGTCTAGGAGGTTGAGTGATGGAGTATGTACACCCTGCTGCAGTGTCCTTGATAGAAACATGAGCTCCTGCCAACTGACCAGCGAAACTGTCAACAATGAGGGCAAAAACATGAATTCATAAGGTTACAAGCAGAATTTCTCATCTCAATGTCCTTGAATCAACTTGTAAGAAGTCATTTTGTCTTTGAACCAAGGGATGGCCCTTTTTTATCTTCTGACAAAGCTGACCAGGGATACGGAGTTCTTTTACATTGTGATGTTACACAATCACATTTTATATGTTTTATGTCTGTATGTGTATTCACATTCCTTTAAGATGGAACTAATTCTTCCACTCAGCAGTAGCCTGCTATTTGTTTGATTGATATCATACAAACTGTAGCCAGTGGCTTGTACAGGATACTGTTCACCCAAGCTTGGGTTTTTCCATTAGGCTGATTAGATGCTGAAACAGGCACTGCACAGAGATCCCAGGCTTAATTAATTTAATGTATGGGAACCTTTTTAGTCCATCTAAGCTTTTCATTGAAGCAAGATTGCACAACTCAGTTGAGTATAGACATGGTCTATGTAGACTATTATCCTGCAGGTAAGAGTTTTACTCTCATAAATGGAAATTCTGTAAGACTTGAAATAGACTGAAATATATTTTGATGAGAAATTTACCTGAATTCTGTGAGTAAACAGTACCAATAATACCTGGTTTTATATTAATCTAAATAATAGAGAAATACAAGAAATGATTTATTATACTTGAACCACTTTTTCATACAGTTGCCAGATTTGATAAATTACCATGAATTATAAAAGTAGCATTGGAGTCCAAAAAGGAGACTTTTAAAAAGTTCTCTATCTGGTTATGACTGGATTTTTTAGCTTTTTAGCTTTGTTTTTTTTTCTCAAAACAATTTTAGAAATTTAAAAGAAATCTGTTCATCTTAGATTTTTGTATAATTTATGCAGCACATTGTATTTTTTATGTAGGTTTACTTTATTGATTTGTTGTTTGCTCTTTTTTTGCATGCTTAATTAATTAGCAATAAATGAGATTTTATTTCTGTAACCATTTTACACCACAGTTTCTTTTATTAGCTGTTTAATGCTAGTAAGGCTGCGGTCACACCTGGGTGAACCAGGATCAGGAAACTGCTGTTCTGTCCCGGGTCGGACATAGGTGTGACCGAGCCCTAATACTCTTTGAGCAGCGGTATTTTGAAGTTTGGAAGAAATCACACAACTTTCCACTGAGTTTGACAGCTGACTAAATCCTTATCAAATCATTGCATATCGGCTCCCATAGACAAATTGATACAGATACAGCATTTTTATTATCCCTTCCCTAAACTTGCTAAGTCATTCAGAGTGATGAAAGTTTCATATTGTGAATAAAATGCTTGTAAGTTGATAATTAATTTCCCTGCTGCTTTTTTTTCCTTTTTCTTTCTCTATTCCGTTTTCCCTCTTGTCCTGTCCAGCATCGAATCAAGCAGAATGATGATCTGTATGCTATGTTGTGCCGAGCAGATTTTGCTTTGCCAAGAGGAGCTTTATGAGTGATAAGGCTCCCCTTGATTGATGAAGTTAAGCTTATTTCATTTTGTTTTATTTTTGATACTTGTTTGTAGATGAGCTTTACATAATGTTGCCAGACCTGACAGACCCTGCAGCTTTAACGCTTGAGATTTTCAATCATTTTCAGCTGAAAACAGAAGAGCAAACTAAAACGGGAACAGAACAGTAAATTAAGACTTACATGAATGGCTTCATGTCAAACTCTGTCCATGTCAAAAGTAAATCACTCTGGTTAAACTAATTCATCGCCTGTTCACCTTCACCCTTATTTACACATTGACATAAACAAACTGCTCTGCAGGATGTAAACAAAGCTTAAGGTCAGCAGTGGTCACCGTTATCCCCTCCATACTGTACGTGTCCTGCTGATGGGAATCCAGCTCTGCAGCCTCTCGTGTTGAGCTATATTTGTATCCAGCAGAATGAGGTCTTTATTGGTGTCTTATCTAGGCTAAAAGGGATCAGGCTAAGAGGATCGGTATCCAGTGGATCACATGGAAATGTTGTGGTCGGTTGCTCTTAAAACTTCAGTCTAGTTGTGTTACAGTACAGGTTGGGGTCACTTCTCTTACCTCACTTGATTAAAGAATTCATGAAAAGTACATGAATAATACAAAATAATACATGTTATTATTATCATTATTGTTATTTCATGTTTGTTTTTTATTGACTCACTGAGTCGTTTTTTGTCATGTTTTGAACGGGGGAGTTTGAAAACTGTAAAATGTGAACATTTTCTCATAGTTGATATCACACTTCCTTTTTGTTTTTCCACATGTTTAGTGATGCTGAGTTATTCCTGCATCTTTTCTACACCACTGAATGTTACAGTATGTCTTCTTCCGATTCCATTCATTCACTCCTTCTCTCCCTCCTCCCTCAGTGCTGTGCTCAGATAGAGTTGGCCAGGTCACCAAGACGTATCATGACATCAAGGCAGTTACCCACCTGCTGGAGGAGGTAAGTGAGAGACAAACGGCAGATGAACAGGATTAAAGAGGATTAAACTGGTGTGCCTCACTGACCATCACTGTTTGTCACCCTTTTCAGCCCATTCATCTCTAGCAATGCGGTCTCTTAAAACGGGGCCAACTTAGATAAAAGAAGTAAAGACATCTGAATTTATGTGTGACTTTGCAGAAAGAGCGGGATCTGGAGTTAGCAGCTCGAATTGGTCAGTCCCTCCTGAAGCAAAACCAAGAACTAACGACACGCAATGAGATGCTGGATGAACAGCTGGAAATTGCAAAGGAAGAGGTAGAAACCCTCCTGGTGGTAAATTATTGTGAAACCAAAAACATTCAGGCTGCTGAGCTCAAGTTATCTTCACTTGTTTCTAGATTGCTCAGCTTCGCCATGAACTCTCAATGCGAGACGACCTCCTTCAATTCTACGCAAGCACTGAAGAGATAGAGAACGCTCAGGCACAATCAGCGTGAGTGCACACACTTTTAGATGCGTATCTACTGCAGCACATAAAAACTGACCAATAATTGACGGGATCATGCATAAAGAAGTTTGTTTTAAAACCAAAGTTAAGTTTAAGGGGCTTGGTAAAAAAAATAATGGCTCCTAAAAATGAGTTTAACCCATGCAGGCCATTAGGGACTTTACTTTTTGTCCTTTTAAGGTCATTTTTTTCAATCAATTTCTGGCCACCATTATGGTTGTGTTACCCCATATGGTATGATTTGTGTTTCTCTTAAATAATGTTTAACTTCCAATATTAGTTTTTCCTAAAGTGACAAATTTACTTTCCAGATTGATATTTTTTTGCCACCTTTTAAATTAAATGACTCAATCAAATTCAGTCCTTATTACAACTACCAAATAAGTACTTGTTAGAATTGTTTTAACCCAGGGGCGGTGCGTGGCGCAGTGGGTTAGGCGCCCGCCCCATGTGTGGAGGCTACAGATCCTCACCTGCAGCTGT
>JAPMNP010675597.1:0-15024 GCA_029874935.1 Atherina boyeri | reverse complement strand
TGGCCAGATCTCGAGTTTTTACCCTGTGTTCTCATCCTGCTGCTCATTGGAGAGTCCATCCTGTTGAATGTGTGTACAGTATATTGTCTTTGTTTTGATCTGCTGTGATTCGTCTGCAAACAGAATTGCCCCGTGGGGATAAATAAAGTACTCTGAATCTGAATCTGAATAATCTACTCACAATTTTGCTACAAGAAAACACCAATGACACATCATGGCAAAGAGCTGGACCAGCAGCATTCCTGAATATAGAGTTCTTGTTTTAAGGTAACAGATTCACAACTATTTTCTATTTCAACACTGTTTAATAATCACAAAAACATTACATTTAATTTCTGCTACAGCTGTGCCGAAGCTATAATCTTAACTATTATTTTTTCTATATTGATTGATCTTCATAACAGTATAATTTTTACCCATATCTACTGTATATATATATTCAGGTATATTCATATTCACATTGCACATAGTTACATAAGCAAGATAATGCCTATTTATTTCCTGTCTACGTCATATTCACATCCTTGCCAGCTGCTTCACTGACTCAAAAATCTGCATCTGGGTCTGCTGCAACTAAATCTGGCAGTCCCTATATTTGGAGTGTATTTTCAATAGCTCTTCCTTCTCTCTGTGTGCAGCAGGAACAAGCAGCTTGAAACTGCTATATTTTTCACTTGGCAAATTCTTTTAAACTGAAATTAAATTATAGTATGAAATGTGTTCATAAACTCCCCCGGACAATTTTGGAGTTACTTGAAGGAGAGATATTTAGATCCATCGTATATAAGCTGTATATATCCATTCAATGGAATTGGTCGGGGCAACGCATTTCAGCCAATAAATAAACATTATATGCCACAAACTGCCTTTATTTCAAATGTGTTAAGTCTGTGTGCAGTCTAACTATCCCCTGTGCTTTCACAACAGTTTTGCTATCATCCGGGGCTTTTTAAAATCCTTAATACGATTCTTCTTCTTCTGTGGTTTCAGGAAAACGTAAGGAATCTTACTTTAGTTTCAGGATGTGGATATTGATTTGGTGGATGTGTGCATATAGGGGGAGAGGGATCAATAAAACATGTGTGCTGGCTGTTTTTTAAAGACAGAGATGAATAGATGCACTGCATGCAAATCAACTGCTAAACGAGGCAATAATATTTTAGGAGTTCCACTCAATTCAATCAATTCAACGATTTAGGAGGAAAATACAAGTTCACTCTAAATCTTACCCCTGCTTTTGTACCTCTTGTCAGGTGAACTCAATCCTCTCTCACATTTCATTTGGCTATATTGTTAAACAAACAACGTTTTGTAGTAGAATGAGCATGTATTCTAAAGTGATGGCCAAAACTGTGGGTATAGTAGATGCCGAAGGATAAGCTGTTTGCTCAATCATAGATCAAATTAAAATGTCTGACTCTTATCACTGTGATTAACATAACATAATCTTTTTATCAAACAGACCTAATTTCTACCAATAGATTACCAATAAATGCAACAAATAAAAAAAACATTGACTCTGCCACTGTGCTTGCTTAAAATCATGAAGGTGGGAAAACCTGAGAAAGTTATTCACTGGATGGAAATTTGACATCTGCCCCCGAGTGCAGGATGAGTCATCAACATGCTTTTCATTTTTTTCCAACCCGTGGCAAACTCTCAAATGACATTAAATATAATTGTTTCTCTTTTTAAAAAAAAGGTAATTGTTGGGTTGAATTGACCTAAAGGCCAAGGCATATTGTATGAATGAAAAAGTTTATGGAGACTTTAATGAGACACAAAACCTTTGAAGAATAATTTGTGGTGATCTTAATAACTTTATGCTTTGATCTAGCAAATTTAATATTTCCAATAGAACTAAGCTCAACCACATAAAAATACTAAATATTTTGCATTCAGCAGAAAATAAAGGGAATTAACCATCCCAACTCTTTTAAATGATGCAGATAAAATAAAGCAGAAAAAAAGATGGAGCATATTCTTAATCAATTTTTCAACACAACTTTGACCCTTGTCTAAAACCTTTGTTTTAACAGGAATCAATCAAAATTAAACTTAGATAATAGAACATTGTCTGACATCCTCACCAAGCTAATCATACAGCAAGTTATCTGACACGAGAAGTGTGTTGTTATGGAAACAAGGTGCATAATCGGCTGTTTTTCACTAAAAGCTCAGCCTCATGCCGAGCCTCATTTACATTCAGTATGTAAAATGTGTGTGTAGAGTGATTCTTTTTGTTTGCCTAGCAACACTGGCCTTTTTTCTTTTAGTTTTTCTTTTTGAAAAGATGCATTAAGCACCCTATAACACAAAGTACAGAGAGCTGAGTCTGTTTTCTCAACAATCAATGACTTTATGATTTTTGCTTTTAGTCCTAATAAGTATTGTATAAAAACTGAAAATAAGTATAAAAACAATAAGAATAAAAACATAAAATTGACAAAAAATCTTTGAAATCAAATGAAGAAAGGTGAAAATGTTAATGATGACTCAATGAACTAAGCTTTGACTAACTGATTTCCACATAAAAACTGATTTGGTAATAACAAAGAGACAAAAAGTGAAAGATGAGTGAGACAGCACAGACCCACATGCAAAAAACAAAAACGCAAGCCAACACATGAATGAAAGCGCCATCACTCACAAAGACACTTGATGGGATGGATTAATGGATGTAGATGACAATGTATGAAAAATGTATTTTTCTTGTCTACAGCTCTGCCTGTGTCATCTGTATCATACTGTGGATGAGCAAACACAGTTGGCTGCCTATTCATCCATGTCTCCAGTTGGTAGTCAACCACTGCGACTAAACTCACCCACCATGTGTAACCGTATTACTCATCATCACACTTCTCGTTTTGATGCAGCTCCCTTTCCCTTCTCATCTTCACCCCATGAAGAGTGTTTAAAAATGAGCCATGCTAAACTGATGGTGGTCGGTAATGGTTGGTGGTCACTGCATGACAGATTGCGTGTTTTTATTTGTTCTTATTCTTGTATTGTTCTCACTGTGGGAAGGTGAATGTGAAGATGCGTCATGTACAGTATGCACATGTGATTTTGAGCGCTTATGTGTGTGGGGAGCGTTTAAGAGAGGTTTCTATAATTGCTTAACAAGAGGAAAATGTATGAAAATATGCACGTTTTATGTTTTTTCTACATGAGATTTTTCCAAACTTTAAATACTGACACATACCTCAGCTTTGAATTTCAAAATTATTGTCTGATCATCAGTTCTGCTGAGGTTGAACTTAGTATTTCTTTCTGTTTTTTTAATAAATCTATCTGCCTTTCAGCATCTCTGTTTCTCTCTCACACACACCTTGGATAGTAGCCAGGGGATTGTTACCGAGGAGGGCTTGGTTCATCCCTGTGTTAACTCCCATCACAGTGTTCCTGTTGTGGCACACACGTACACACACATGCAAGCATGTACACGAACAAAGACAGACAGAGGAGAAAAGGTGAGGAAAAAAGCAGGTTTAGTGGCAAGGACAGGCAGAGGGTAAATTCATTCCTGCACATATAAAAAGCAGCAGTTTGCAGACAGACCATCTTTAGAGACACCAATAAGAGATAAGAAATACAAGAAAGAAAAAAAGGGGTGTCCTGGAAATGCTACAAAACATGCAATCCCCCATCAACAACTCATTTTAACACAGACTTGATATGATTCAACACACAAACACATTTGCAGTATTTGAATAAATGTGTAATGTTTGTGTCTTTGTAGCATTCACCTCAAGTTTGCAGCAAAATCGGTGATGTAGTTAGACATTTCACCGTTCTTTTTACCCATACGCCATAAGCTGTGAATAGAAGAACCACACACACACACACACATAGGGTTACATTGTGCTGCTGTAAAGAGGAGAGCAGTGGGGAGCCAGTGGCTTGGTTATCAGTGTATATGTGTGTAAATTAGTGTGTGTGAAAGTTTGGTATCAACCATTTAATTACAAACTGCCGGTGAACCGAGTGTGTTGCGGTGCAGCTTTCAGGCTGATCAAATTTATGGAAATGTGTGGCTGTGTGTTTTTGAAGCCTACTGTGTGCTAGACACTTTGCCTAAATTTATAAACTTGTGGTGAGAACCACAGACAAAGACAGTGATTAAGTTATTTTCAAAAAGCTGATTTTTTAAAATAATTTTTGCTGCAACACTGTTCAGGTAAACAAACTTATTTATATGCTTGTGATAACAGCAGACAAGACAATCTGTATTTAAGTTTCCAAAACCTCTACAAATACAGTCAGGATACGTTCATTTTCAGATACACACCAGCATCCCTGGCTGTACGCTTGGTCCTTGTCTCTTACCCTGTGTTAAGGTTGAGTGTGCTGTGGCTGGGAGTTGCAGGGCTCGCTGTGCTGCGGGGAGGAGGTGGAGGAGTCGCTGGGGAGGGTGTGGAGCTGAGAGGGGTGTGGGTTGAGCTAAGAGAAGGGTGGGTGGAGGTGAGGCTGGAAGTCAGGGGGCAGATGGGGGACATGGTGGTCACCGTTGTGCTGCTGAGACTGGTCACAGCCTGCGACAGCTGGCTGGACATCTGTCGGAGAGAAAAGCCCGTTCAGGTTTCTACAATACATCTTCAGAGGTTGTTTTAAATTCACTATCAAAGCAAATCTGAGGTGACCTTTAGAAAATCTGCAAAACAGAAACGTGAATCAGAGTAATGACTAATTTGAAGTGAGTAAACTAGTCCTGCCAGTACTGACTAAGTCGCAGGAAGTCTAGTAATAGTAGAAACAGTAGGCTAGTTTTTCAACTGGAAACCAAGCTCTATTGATGACCTCTGTAATCTCTGGGTGCAGGGGGGGCAGCTACACGAACTTAACGGAGGAACTCATCTTGACATATTACTTCATCCCTTTGAATATCTGGGAGGCTATATCTCATCTGGGAAAAAACCCACTGGAAAAGTAATATGATTTAAATATTTTGCAGGTCTGACAAGATCAGAAAAGTTGTTTTTGTTGAAAAGTCCCCCCAACACATGTCAAGCCTACTTTGAAACAAACAAAGATCACTTCAAGTGAGTATATTATTCACATTTTCAAAATAGTGTTTTAAATATGACGATGGAAACCCACGTTCATTAACCCTATCTAACTGAAAATATGCTGTGTGACTGTGATGCATTTGCGTAGCAAGGGTGGGGGGGTTTACTAATTACCAAATGGGGGCTGTAGCAGGGTGGTTTGTGCGTTTGTGGGGCAGTGGGGGGCTGGCTGGGCAGAGGAGGGGTGGCACTGCTGGGATTGATGCGCTTTTCTTTCTGCCGGCGGTTGCAGAACCAGACCCGGATCACCTCCTTCTCCATGTTGAGCTGCTCTGCAATCAGCAGGATTTCTTCCGAGGTAGGCTTCTGGTTCTGAAGGAGGGGGGAAAAACAAAAATCCAGGACATTTCAACAGTGCTAAATCTAAACCATGATAAATTACATTTTAAAGAAGAGTAATCTTACAAAAGAATGATACAAAATAACTGGCAAGCCGTGTGCAGTGGTGACTGGAAATAGCAACATCATTTAGTAGGTTGAAGCCAGTTCTTATCAAAGTAAAGACAGAAATCTCTCAGTCTTCGAAAATTTTCGAGACAAGAAGGGTTGGTAAAGGGGTTTTACATAAAATATAAAAGCTTACACTAGGTGTGTTATCTTACCGTCATAAATGCGCGCTCCAGGGCCACACGTACATTCGTCTCAATGCTGGTTCTCTTCTTTCTGCGGCGACCAGGTAAGCCCTCGAAGCCCAGAGAGGGTGAGGACAGGGAGCTGGGGCTGGGCAGGGTGCTGTCGATGGACATGGTCTCTGGAAATTCACACAGTGAAGTTACATTAAACTAACTTTGCATCAGACAAAAATTTTCATTTTGTCTCATCATGATATTCTTCTTTTAGTGGCCGTTGAAGCTAATTCAATAGACATCACTCATAATAGTCTGAAAATAAAGAGTCCTTATTTCTATGAGAGCCCACCTGCGTCATTGAGCCACTTCTCCAGCAGTGGCTTCAGCTTGCACATGTTCTTAAAGCTCAGGTTTAGAGCTTCGAAGCGGGATATGGTAGTCTGACTGAAGTCATTGCCATACAGCTTCCCCATGGCCAAGCCCACATCTCCCTGGTGGAAAGATGAAAAAAGGGAGGTAGAATTTAGGTAGAGATACGTTAAAACATGGACACTGACACTCATTGCTGATGCGACAGGTGTTTTTTTCAAACCTGTGTAAAGCCCAGTTTGATACGTCGCTGTTTGAAAGTGCGTGCAAACTGTTCCAGCTCCTCCAGGTCACTGGGCTCCTCAGGGTGAGAGGTCACAGAGGTCACTGTGGTTACGCCTCCGCTGCCACTCACATCCATGCTCTTATCTCGCTGCAACAGATAAGAAACCCCCCCAAAAAACAGACAAATTAAAGTGAGAGAAAGAAATAGGAAAGTTGATTCATCATTGGTTTCAATTTTGTCTAAACGTTTCCTACCTGTGCCTGGAGTCCCATTCTAGTTGAAGCAGAGAGGAGGCTCCCTTGGTTTTGCTGAGGTAGCGAAATCAGATTTTGTGTCGATAGGAGTCCTGAACAATAAAAGCACATTGTCAATTGTGAAAAATTATATGAAAAAGGCAGGTTTCATTACACAGAAAACTTTTACTGCCCCACAAAAAAAAGGTGTGCCCACCTTGCTGGCTCTGCTGTGCCTGTGGGAGAAGAAACTGGGCCGGAGATTGAAGTGGGTGACCGGGAACCAACACAAGCTGCTGAAGCTGCAGCAACTGCTGAATGTCCTGTTCAGTGAGGAGAGAGAGACAGAGGAGAGAGAAAGAGTAAGAATCTGTTCATTTCTGAGCAGAGAGCGGACTAAAAAACACAGGCACGTTAGTGTTCCACCAGATGAGCAAGTTTGGATGAAAAGAAGACACTGTAGCAGGAGGAAAAACTTTGTTATCGTACAGTGTCGGAGAAAACAAAAAGGAAACGAGTGTGTTGAAGCAAGGTGGAAACTGTGAATCATAAAAATGTACGACAAACATGCAAGACGAATTATTCCATCGACTCCTCAATCAAGCCTCTAATCAGGAAATGGCTGTGATTGGCAGGCAGTACCTGGGCGGTGAGCTGGATTGGCTGGGAGAGGGTGAGCTGGGGTGGAGGAGGTGGGACAGAGACACTTTGGGAACTCTGTTCCTGTGTGCTCTGTCCCTGGGACTGTGAGTGAGCCTGCTGCCCTGTTTGCCCCGCTTGCTGCTGCTGATGCTGCTGGGCTTGCTGATTTACGGCCGCAGCTGCCTGAGCTTGCTGATTGGCTTGGGCGGCTGCGTGGGCTGCATGAGCTGCATGGGCTGCATTGGACTGTTGCACAGCAGCAGCCAGGAGTTGCGCCTGAGCCTGCTGTAGCAGCAGCTGCTGCTGCGCTGGCAATAGAGCTGTTAACTGATGAAGAAGGAGAGGAGAGGAAAGGATCAAGAAATTAGCAGAGAGAAGGAAATAAACGGGGGGCAAAGAAGGAAACAAAGTGTTTAAAAAGCAGCACAAGATAAGCAAGCAAAGAAAAAGCAAAGCAAAGTGTACGTCTGCATGTACATATTGTAAGTCTGTCTTACTCCTGCTAGCTGGGAGCCGGTTAGCATGAGCTGTGTATGTTGCAGAGCTGTCTGGGAAGGGGTCGGTCCGTGAGAAGGAGGAAGGCCTGGAGACATTTCAGGGCACTCATCCATCTTATTCTGGTATGAGGACAAAGGGAAGAAAAATAAGGATAAATAAATGTGAAATGTTGTTAATGTGTCCCATTTTAACCCAATAACTGATAACAATACAACAATGTGAGGAGGAAAATGTTGTCCTTTCCAAGAGTAATTATGATAGCTTGTCACAGGTAAGCACAAGTAAGCGGATCATAAATGTGTGTAGTCTATCTAAACAAAACGGATAATCTTTTCTCCCAGGACGAGACATGTTTGAACAGGCAGACGGAGCCTTTTCCAGCTTACTGATTTGCATATCATCTTTAGTATGAAAATTAGGAAGATTTCAACTTTTGGTGAGAAGAGTAATCTTGTGGATTTACTTCAACCACCAATGGGCTTTGTCAGGTACGAGTGCCATCATACTCTTTAGGAAACTTGTTTACATTCAGGACTGGGTGGAGAGTCGACACATAACCCACCTCTGTGTTTAACACGACAATAGAGCAATTCAGTGAATAGAGATGAACACAAAGCTGACGCGACCATACTGTCAATAAGCCCAAAGCGTGACATTAAGATACAAAAGATGCACAAACACAGGCCCAGACTCACGCACAGACATGCAGAGGCAGCTCACAGACACACAGCACTCACCTTGCTGCTGCTCAGGTTTGGTGACTGGGGAAAAGGGCTGACTTTCATTGACTGAGCCTAAAATTAGAGAATCAAACATTAAAAAAGAAATCTGATATCATTGACAAAATGATGCTTCTTAATTAAGTCTGTTTGCTTTGTTGATAAAGTAAACATATCTCATCATTCTTTGCATTCCACAGACTAAAATTCAATATAATCATGGGATTTGAATCACTAATAGAGATAATGTTTAGCTATTTTACGTTGAAGGTGAAAAAGGTAGGAGATAAATGTAAAAAAAAAATACTACTAGACTCACATATACCTGGTGATTTGATTCAGGTCCATTCCGCTCTGAATCTGCGTAGGAGGGAGAGGAAAAAGTGATAAATAACACTATGAACATAACTCACTCGTGCAAGTTTATACATGAACTTTCCAATGCCATAAATGTTCAAGTTTTTACATATATCATGTAGACGCACTGTATTTGTGTGAGTTTGACAGCTGCCACCCATAGGGGCAAATCTTACCCGTGCCCTCCAACGGTGAGTCAGACCCGACTTTCTCAACCTCTACTGGCTTTGACATCCTGATCTCTGCAACAGGAAGGCACACAAGATAAATAAGTCAGCCTGGCACATTCGTACACATGTGTCACACAAGAAGTGCAGACGCTGGCAGAACTAAAGGCAGTTATGGAGCAGGTGATCCGAATTTAGATGACAGAAGGGGAAAGAGGATAGCTAAGGTGTCGATCTTAGATTGGTTAGGGTTGAGAGTTTTCAGGTCACAGACTGGGGCCTACACACTGTAAGCTAAACAATGAAGCTGAATCATTTACAAGATGAATCAAACCCACATTCATTCATTCTTTCCAATCGTGGTTAACACAAGAGTAGGTTGGCCAAAGGTGCATGCTTGTTCTAAAATTAACTTGAGGTGTTTTCGTGGGAGCAGCACGGCACTAAAATGTCTCATGTTTGTGTGTCATTCATTATAAGACACCACATCACTCTTTGTTTGTTACTGTATTGGGACGGTCCCCATCGCAACAGCAATGATTGGACGGAGAAAAATTAAATTCTTTAACTCTGTTTAGCGCAAAAAAACAAACAAAAGAGCGTTTTAGAAACAGGGAGGCTGCAAAAGACAGGAATGAGGATGATTTGAGGTGAATTAAGAGAGAACAGATAAGTGTGTAGCTGTGTTGTCCATAGACGGTGTATGAGAGTGTGTGTGGTATTGTCATGTTTGGTTATCAGCCTATGGCATTATCTAATTACAAAACCCTTTTTATTTGTCTCAAACCACAAACGGTAAAGCCACTTTTTTGTTGTGACCATTTGAAACCTTTTCTCCCCCTCTCATACTCTGTCTTCCCTTAACATCCACACATACAAAAAAAAACACACACACGCACACACATGCAGAGCTACTTCCCTTTTATGAAAATATGCAAATCTGCCCAACGACCAACTAATTATATCTGCCACCTGCATAATAAACTCTCAGTCTCCCTCCTTCTTTTCTCTCCCTCTTTCACCCTTCTTCTCCCCTCTTTCTCTTCATCTAGTGGTTTCTCACATGCAGCACAGACTTTGTGGCAAAATGGCACATTTCCCATCAGCTTGATTTCCATGTTCTTTTTTTAAATTACACAGAAAACAGATTTTTTTTTTTTCTAAAAAAAAAAGAGAAACTGGTTTTCTCTAACCGGGAAAAGCTAGTGGTCAAGCATGATTTTCACCATTAGGGGGCAGTAGTAACCCACCAGTCCACTGACCACCACTGACCCCAGGCTGATTGTAAATGAACAAGTTGCCAGTCTGGTCGTATCTTTATACAGAGGAGAACTCACAGATAAAGAGCCACTCCCTGATCAGAGGCACATTCAGCTGCAGCAACACATCAGCTTCGGTGAAACAGATGTGAGATCAGTGGACTTCAGTGTACACAGTGTGTTTAGGGGAAGTGACGATCAGCTTGACAGGCTCCACTGCGGCGGCACAAAACTGTTTAGGGTAAACATGCATCCATAAACACCCAAACGCACACACACAACTACAATCTGACTGCAGGGTTTCCCTAAAAAAAATTGAATCTAACTTGGCCATTAAACATGTGGAAGCGAAGAATCTGGCAATTTCATGCTGATGGTCAGTTTGCGGTTATTCCAACATTACATATGGCACCTGTTTTAATTGTGTAAGATGTGGCTATTAGTGAAACTAAAAAACTGCCCACTGTTGCTCAATTTCAGCTGAAAACCACAGAATATGACCCCAAATAGCCTCTTCCTCTTATTTTTAAAAAAAACCTCACATGAGCATCAGTGAGTAACTGCAAATATCACCCCTCTAACAGCAGACGTCTCAGATCTACAGTACGTGGTGTGTACAACACTGAAGCCAAATCTGCCATATAAAGTAATGGTCTAGCTCATAAAACAGCTGTAATGTTAAGCTCCCAAAGTGCAGCCTCTCGTGCTGCCCGGTCGCAAGACGCACAGAAAAGGTGTGTGTTGATTCATGGTATAAAACAGCCTGCAGACAGTGGCATAGTGGATAATGTGGTCAGTAATACAGTAGTGGGACAGTATATCAAGATGTTGTGCCTTTCTCTCACTTCCCCTCCCAACTTCCCCTTGTACCGGGTTGAACACTGAGTGTTAAACTCAACACTTACTGTCAACGGCGCTATTAATATTAACCTGCTCTCTCACTCTCTCTTTCACTCCATCTATTAAAACCTGCCGCTCTTATTCAACACGCCGCCGCACACACAACTGATTTCACATTGCACTGGCTTGTGTTACTTGCTTCTGATGTAAAAGTTAATATGAGATAAGCATGACAATGAGACGATGTACCTTTAAGATGTGGGTTTCTTGTTTTGTTTTTTGCACATATTTCATTTAAAGTAGGCATGAAGAACCTTTTCTAACATGGAGTAAGTTTAATTTTAACTATTTTTCTTTAAGATGTGCCAACATGTGCTCAAGGTGCTGCAAATATATCCGTGACCCTGTGGAACCAGGTTGCAACACCATGTTCAGTGTATCTTAAACAGATCTAATTTAATGCTGTATAATCCTGTGTCATGAATAAATGATGCAACAGATAGGAAGAAGGAACAAAAGTGTGTGTGCGCTTGTTCTGGACTGTTTCTGTTATTCTCCTCTGGGTATTTTGGCCGAGATGAAACTCCACTGCAACCATCATGATCCCGCCACCACCAACACCCCTCACCCCACTTCCTGAATAAGGACACAACCAGCTGAGCCAAACAGGGGGACTTGGAAATGGAGTCATTAAAATTTTTATAAAAACAACTCAGTGCTGAGCGGTGCTAATAAAAAACTTTTTGGTCCATATCTGAGCATCAGTCATCTTATCTGTCTTCAAACTCCACAGATGAAGTAATAAGTCTCGATTACCATATAATAAAATCAAACGAAGAGATCATCTAGCTCTAAATAAGAACCTGTGTAAAGAACTTATGGATGGATGAGTTGATTAACAAGAAGAAATACCAACGCAGCAGATCATTGGCGATCAAAGCTAATGTTTAGGGTGCCCTTAAAATGGGACAATTTCTTTAATGTCAATTATCACTCAATATTATCTAATATAACGATCACCAAAATAATTGAAATGATTTAAACAGAATCAGAAGTTCACAAAATACCATTACAAATATAACTCATTACTAATAAAGCATGACTGTCAATATGCACGAAGCAATCAAATCAATATTTAAATGAAGCGATGTCTCTGTCACAGAAAACCTCTACGAGAGTTTGAGCCGTTTTCAGATTACGTAGATATTTCTTCACTTTTTGCACTGATGCACTTGAATCTGATGAATAAGGCTGTGAAGGGCATAGATACGAGACTGCACAAGGTCAAGCGTACATCAAAATGCAGCTGTGATGCTAAACTTCTTATGAACTCATTTCTAAAGTTTTTAATCTGCGAGGGCTGCTTGACTTTCAAACAACATGTCAACACTGATCAGTGTAACAGATGTTCACCCACTGTAGTTTGTCAGTGCAGTCATGCAGAATCATTCATTACGTTTTTTTTTTTTTTGCATGAACTTTTAAACCATTTCTTGCACTTTTGCTTTATTTACACCATGCTGAACTGTTTGTTGCAGTTTGTGAGCAGGATGTCTATCTCTGGTCAGGGCAACTTTGTGGAGGTCACAGCACTGAAGAAATTACTTAGTCATTTTTAAAGTCATGAATCACTCTTTGATAAAAAATTTTTTTTAAAAACACACATCATTTCAGAAATTTGCTTCTCTTTCCCCCCTTTTGTTTAGAAATTATCTCATGATACCAAACACTGAGAAATATGAGCTAATTGACATTTAAATTTTGCTTTCTGGTAATAGGTGAGTCAAGTAACAGCCTGCTAAGCTTTTCTGAGAGACTCGTCGCTGGTCAACTGAGACGGTGTCTGTCACTTCTGGCAGCCTGGCCTGACCACTATTAATGAGCACGAGGCTGCAAGAGGAGTCACAAATTCTTCTGCTGTCTGTTCAAATCATTTTTAAGTCATGAGAATGATTGTTTTAACATATTTCCTCTTGCACCTTTCCTTTTAGTTTAGTGATTATATTTTAAATTGAAGTGCTTCGAAATGTGTTTTTATATTTATGTGCAGATATTAACATTTCAAAATTGTTTCACAAAACCCTCCATAGCCAAACATCTGTAAGGTATACACAAGTGTAACTAATGCTTAACAAGAAACAACAGCTGCTGATCACACACTGCATGAAAATAGTATGTAATCAGCAGGCTGTGACAACAGAAAAATAATAATAAAAACGGCTTTTAAAGTATTTTCTTCAAGCTTATTCAATATTCAATATCCTTTGGAAGCACACACACATATAGAGACACACACTCAAGCTACGGGGTAGTGAGGTGTCTGACCTTTCCCGCTGCCTGCGACAGGCGTCCACTCATCCATCCTTCCATCCATCATCTCTCCATCCTTCCACTCTCCTCTCGCTTTGTACAACCTCTCACCCTTTGATGTTCTCTAATTAGCTGAGCTTGTTAGACCCAGTGGCATTAATCAACAGCATAGACACAGTTCTTTTTCTCTCTCACACACATACACACACATAGTCTACACACAGTCCCCTCTCCCAAACGCAAAGCTTAATTGGTCTTGGCAAATGAAAAAGGGCTGCACAGACAGTCACTCACCTGGCAACCACATACTGGAAAAGTCCTTCGCTGCTATTGCCGAGCGTCTTGGTCATGTGTGAGAGCCTGTGCGCGCTAAAGTTAAACTCTCACTCTCCCTCCTTGCTTCGTTCTCTAAAGGAGGAGTGTATTAAATCATATGGTTGAGAATTATACTCCCTCTCTTTCTCTATCACGCACAAATGACAGTCCACACCCCCAAGGCCCCACCTCCTCCCCACATCCTGCAACAGGAAGTAAGTCGAAAAGAATAGGAACTCGGTTCAGAGGAGAGAAAATACTTCTTTTTTTAAAAAAAACAAAGGGGGACACGCAAAGAGTGGGAGAAAGTGAGTGAGCGAGAAGATGAACTGATAGATGAGGTGAAAAAGAGGGGGATGACAAGTAGCCTACCGACGGAAAGTGATGGCGCGGCTGGAAACAGCCACTCACGCACGCATACGTTCATTCCAGTTCATTCTCACACACTCAAGGCGAAAACAGCAAGTTTGTCATATTGACCGAAGAGCTTATGACTTGTATGTAGCACGACCCAGAGAGCATTATAAACTATTTAAACTTACTACCAGTTGTGACCATTTTCTTCCTGGATGTAGCCTATCTGATATTTCTGCCTGGCTGAGGGGGGCGCGAGCTCATCAGTGGGTGTAAGGTGGTCTATCGAGGGGAGATCTGCACCAACAACAGAACATGTGAGACATCTGCTGTTAAGTTTCACGCTCAAACCCGATCGGAAGGAAAAACTAAGTCACAGCACTCACTGTACCACTGACCACGCTACACTGTGGGCTGCAGTCAGTGATACACCACAAAAACCCACACCGTCAATCTTTAGGCCTACACGTGATGGGTAAATATGGCACGGCGAGTGGAACGTTGCCTGATAAACTATATGAGCCATTATCAGTGCCACCCACTTGGACTGAAAGACTAACAGATAAACAAATGTAGAAGTTGTGGAAGGATCACCAGGGAGCAGAAAATTATGTTTCCACACACAGCCTTGATTTTACAATCTGTGCTGCTCTGACAGTACACTGAACCAGCCACGAGGTGGCACTCTTATTCTCCACAACCAGACGAGCAAACGGCGTTACATCCAGCGAGGAGAGGTCGAGGCACACCGTTCACCCCTCCCTGTCCTCATCCCTTGTTCCGAGTTCACTAATTCAAAAGCTAACGGCAGCAGAGTTCCCAAGTTTAACCTTATAAATACTTTATGTGGTGATTTACAACAAGCCAATGTACTGCAGGATGGACGCTCAGTGAGGAGTGAGTACAGGGCTGCACTTGAGTTATATAGAAACTGTTTTTTTCTTTCTTCAAATATACAAAAGACTGATATTTTTACTCTGTAAATAATACACATACACCATGAAGATAACAGCATTAAAACTTGATGGTAGATCCACCCTGCAAGCTGAAAACACACACTTATAAATGTGGCGCGCACACACACACACACACACACA
>JAPMNP010675578.1:1833-13952 GCA_029874935.1 Atherina boyeri | reverse complement strand
TGTGTGTGTGTGTGTGTGTGTGTGTGTGTGTGTGTGTGTGTGTGTGTGTGTGTGTGTGTGTGTGTGTGTGATTCCAAGCACACCTGTCACCACAGAAACAGTGGGCCCTTTATTAGCTTTGACAATTCAACAGACACGTCCTGCACCACACAAACACACACTAACCCGTCATGAAAACGGTTAAACAGAAGAGGAGAGGAGAGGCCAGGTGCAGGAAAAAACCCTAATCCTCTCTCTTTTCTTTGTTATCTTTCATACAACAAAAGCCTTCGTTGAATATTTCACATTTTCAGCGTGTAAAAAGTGCTTTAAATTTGTGAAAAGGTGGTTATAGTGTCATCGGACATTCAGACAAATACAACTTGGAGTAGAGATGACTTAAATGGTATTTATTGGACAAAATCAAGCTAGCACCATAGTACTGTATCAACCTGGGAAGCAGCACACAGAATAATCGTTAAAAAAATACAGTACAGTGCACATAATGACATTTTGAACAAGTAAATGCATGTTGTTTTTTAATTTAATTTATCCAAGAGCCAACAAATACATTTTGATGCCTTGGGGCACCCTCTGCAACAAGCAGCAGAGCCATTAGCTCAGCTGTAAAATGTGCTGTAAAGCCAGAACCAGTTCAGTATCTTTCTTTTTTTTTGTCTAAGCAAAATCTGCTGAAAAGAAGGATTTTGCAATTAAAAGTCATCACAAGTTCACGCGCTAGAAATGTCTCGCTAAATGTTAGAAAGGAAGGGTATAGAAATGATCTTGCTGATTATTTTCTACAAGGAGGAAGCGATAATCTAATGTGAAGCTAATTTCAAGTCCCAGTTCTCTTTTGTAGTGGATCAATCTAAATGAGGAACTGAGGACTGGATTTGATCCCTTGCCTCTCATGTGCAGGCTACATTTGTGGAAGCAAACTACGTATGGTTCGTCATTTATTCTGTAAGGATCAAAGTCTCTGTAAGACAAGCTGTGATCTGTGGTGGCAACTGAAACCTGCAAAAATGAGACTTGTGAGTGCAAACTGAAGTAGTTGTTTTAACACTGTCTGGCACCCCCACTAAAGCCGCATCACAATATCTAGGCCTGTATCAAGTCACTGATAAAGGTTTTGGTTGACCTGGTGATATGGCCTCCACATCGTCACCTTGCCCCGCTCTCTCAGATCCTCCTCCACCCATCTCTACCCTCCGTCTGCCTCAGTACTAGAGGAAGTAGAACCTTCGGCTGCTCAGCACCCAAACTTTGGAACTCTCTTCCCCCAGCATCAGGAACATTAACTTGCTAACAGATGTCAAAACCAAACTTAAAACTCACCTGTTCAAAATATCTTACACTACCTGTGCACTTGTATTTGTGCCATGTTTTATCTATAGGCTATTCTATTCTATTTTATTTAATTTTTCTTGTTTTTTTTATTCTGTACCGTGACCTTGAGTGTTTAGAAAGGCACTTTTAAATAAAATGGATTATTATTCTATAATTAATATACGCAGACAGCATGACAGGCCTCTCAAAGTGGCTAGCCACCTCCTTAAGGAGTACTAAATTTGATCTGACAATTGAACTTTAACATATGCAGGATCAACAGAAAAAACACCCAACCACCAGTATTTTCAATCCAATTACAGGGATTAGAGGATGTGAGAGCAAACCTAATTTAATACAGGACTATTGTTCAATAACAATGATATTAAGTGGTTAAATTTGCCTTAAACAAACACTGGAAGCTTTATAATCCTGAGGTGTGTCCACTGCATGAACTGGGAATAGATTTAGAAAGTAAAATTACTCTCCCTTGCCCCCCTCAGCCCCCCTTTCTGGACCCGCATCCAACCATGCTCCTGTCTAGCTTCCCGTTTTACACCTGGCTGCACCGATAATCAATTTAGACAAAGATCAATAAAAGCGGAAGTCAAACTGCTTCAGAATAAGAGCGCACATTTGTTGCACAGCTTATTTTCTAAGGTAAAATGAAAGTTTAAAAGAGCGAAAAAATGGTGCAGAACTACATTTCAGATTTCGGAACAACAGCAGATCTTGCATTTAGTAGAGCAATGAATCCTTCTCCCAGAGAGCTCCGTCTTCTTTTCCCCCCGTTTTTCTATGTTAGCCTATGTCAATCTCCCTTAATAAATGTAATTATTCCAAAGTAAACAAAAAAAATTCTGACTTGGCAATGGCATATATAGCCTATACACACACAATAAATTGAGTTTTGTTTCCTTCACCTCTCAGCGGCCGACAGTGCTGTATTGTGAAGTGTTGGAGGAAACTGTGCTCTCTACATTAAAGAGTCTTGACTGCACCGCTGCTGCTACTCGGTGTCTTTCCTCCTGATAAAGCGGTGGTCCGCGCGACACTTCGGACGCTTCCTTACCGCGTTTTTAGTCTTCAGACTCTATTTCATTTTTGAAAAAAACATTTTCCCATCATTTGGTCATGGAATAGGTAATTGAAACAATAATAATAATTAAAAAAAAATCTTTCGACTGGTCAACTCCGGTCGCTTTTATGTGACTGATTAAATGTGAGTTTCGGATCCAAGGTGTCGCCGCGGTTTCTCAAGCAGGGTTGCATTTTCACTATTCCTTTCAGGCACCATTAGGTGTGAAACTGTAAGTGGAAGTTTTAATCGCAGTCTTTGAGCATACGAAATTTGCGTAGACATCAGGTGGAGCGCAAACACCCGAACTGCAAGGACAGGAGAACTTGTCAAGGTGAGCCAAACACCCATAACAAAACAAAATGAGCACTAACACCAATCTATTACTTTTGTCAAGCTTGATTAATGTTTTAAAGTGCTTAGTTTACATGCATTTTGTGTGTGTGATCAGTTGAGGTTACTGAGATTTAGATTTCTCTGGAATAAATTACTTCTTTTAAAAAAATAAAAGGTTTCTTTAACGATATTGTCATAATGAGGGGACACAGGTCACTGTTTGCAACCCTGGTTGTTGTTGAGAGGCGTAAATATTGTTTTAATACACCCTCTGTACACCAAGAGTGTGTGGTTTCTTTACTTTCTGGGTGCTGAATCAAAAGTCTTCACTCACAGAAAAAAAAAGTGTGAAAAGGTGATCTAAACAGGCATCGCCCTCTTTAGAGAAGTGTGAAGTCGCCCTTGACAAAAAGACACTCGAAACTGAACATCAATAAATGGCAAACCCATGAATTTATTTCCAAAAGCCCCATATCTGGAAATGCAAATATTGAAGCGCATGACTGACTCGTAGCATAAAACCCTTTTCTTTTGTGCTGACATGATTTTTTTTAAATAATGAGGAAAAGAAAACCCTTAATGGCAACCTAAACCTTGTGACCTACAACCTAAGGACACACTTGGATGGGAGGGGGGGGTTAGGGGTAAACCTGATAATATGTTGACTTTTGTGCACGTTTCAGTGTGTCTGTGCTGTTTTATTGATTTATTTGTAGCCTTGAAGGACATATTTGCAGTATTCCACCTGCTCCTCCAATTTCCTCAGCAGAGACATCAAGATACAGATAGAGGAGTGTGCATGAGCGTGCACGCAGCCTGCGTCACTATGGTGCTGCTGCAAAGAATGCAACACAAATGTAGCCCAGGGAGCATTCCACACCAGCCATTTTACCTCAAGCTTTCCACTGAACACATGTGCAGCTGACTTTGATTCCCATTCCTGTTGCGGGCCATCATCGCTTCGTGTTGGGACATGAAAACAATGATTGTGAGAACTTTCAGTGTGTTGGAAAAAGTCTCACTTTCAGAAACTTTCTCAGCAGCTGCTCATCCTGTCACGTTCACACACCCCACTCCTGAGCTGCTGATGTTGTGTGTTGTACAGTATATGAATCAACAGGACGGCATCAGCCGCGTCATGGCGCCTGCTTTGTGTACTGAAACACTGTAGCTCTGTTCACACTTCCAGCATTTCCTCAGATAGGACAGATTCAATGTGGACAGCGTGCTTATTTTTAAGGATGAAAATGTCAGAGGAGAGTATTTCCTGACAAATTTCCTCCTATGTGACTTTGTTGTATTTTTGCTCCTGATACTGTAGGTTTGATTAAACCCAACAACTGAAAATGCTGATATTTTTAACCAAGACAAAATTCATAAATTTCAGAATTTTCTGCATACCTCACTTTCAATTTCAGCCACATCTTGCATAGGAGTAGAGGCCGTTAGTGTGTGCGTATATTTGCGCTCGTGTGTGTCTTTAAAAAACAGCCCGTGAATCCGCCAGTGATCTCTGACCCTTATTCATGCTCGCTGTCACTGCAGCTCTAAAGCTCGACAACAAAGAGCGTCTTTTGTTCCTCGGCTTACTCTTCCCTGCACATTCTTGCTGCTTGTGGAGGAGTGGTTGGAAACGTGGCCTGAAAACTGCTGCAAGGCAAAGATCCAATCACATTCAGCCGACTGTAAGTCTTATTAATGTCAAGTTAATCAATACAGCTTTGGGGTCAAGTTGGACATTTGATAAAGTGCAACGTGTGAGGTGTGGCTACTTCTGAGAGAATACTTAGACGAAATATGAACTGGTTTGAACTCCCTGGGAAATTTGTTGCTTTACTTTCTGATGAGGAGTCGATGGCACAGAGACTGACACGAAAAGCAGTGACAGGCTGCCGAGAGGGGAAGGAAGTGGTAATTTAAAGGTACTGTAAACATACAGTAAGTTTGTTTTTTCCTTCAGTTTCTTCTAACAAACTGAGTAAGCTTCTGACTCAATTTCAATTTCCCCTTGCTAAAAGCTAAAGAAATTTGTAAATGTTTAAAAAAAAAATAGAAAAATAAGAATAGGAGACACTTTAAGTAAGCTTTTAGCCACTACTTTGTGTTGAATAGAGTCTCCATAACAGCCATGTTAGGACTTGTTTCCCCCCTGCACCCCTCCGATCCGTCTCCCTGCAGGGCTAAAGATGCAGGTTCAACTGACTGTACAGCTGGGTTCCATGCAGGTGCATTTGTAACCACAACAGGATTTCAGGTTTTAGAAAGTTGTTTTTCTCTGGGATGATGCAGTGGTAACTGCAACAACCATCCCACAACTAATTAATCATGCACTGTTCCAGGTAGGAAAGTGACTAAAATGCCAAAACATCGGCTCATTTGCACGACAACTGCAGGGACTTTTATCAGACGTGCGTTGTACTGTTTCCTAAATGATCAGTGATATTTTGGACAAAGAAAAACCCAGGTTAATTATGTGTTCAGAGATAGTGAAACTGAAATTCAGCACAGTTGAGAAGGCTGAAAACTTGAAAGGAAAAAGTTTTCTTTAACCTGCTACTACACCCACAGTTTTCACTCTGCAAACAACTTTTTTTTTTTGTGTTGGAAAAGTTGTCTGTCCCACGATATTCATTTCAAAGCCAGCTATTACAGTTTTTGTGCTATAAGCCTTTAAACAATTTGAAATGATAAAAAGATTTTCCACCAGAAACACAAAAGCCACATAATGTGCGTGGGAAAGCCTTGCAGGGATCAAGATTGCAAAAGTGTGTGATGAGGTATGACAGTTAATCTTTAACCCATAAAACCCCAAACAATATTTAGCTATTTTTGGTCCCCTTGTTGTTTTTTTGTTGTTTTGTTTTGTTTTTGGTTAATGTAAAAAATACACGTAGACGCTAAATCCTTTTAATCCACGTCAATATCCAGGATGATTTTTTCAGGAAAGCCTAAAATTTCAGATTGTGAGGCTAAAATGATGTAAAATGAATGTATCAATAGATAAAGCACCTTAAAGGCCAACCAGAACAACAAAACAGAACTTATTACTAACAGCATTTTGTAAAAATAACACACAGATCAACAGTGACCAAGCTTGTCTCATCTTTAAAACATTTTTTCAAGTCTTGGCTTTCAGGAAAATAATTATTGGCATTTTAACAAACACACATCAGAAACCTGCATATATGCAGAAAGTGTTTTTTTCCATTTAGTTATTCATTATACTGTTTACATTCTGTCCTCACAAAACCAACTCCAACTCAGCAGGTTTTTTGGCATCACTATACATCAAAAACATCTTCTTGGCTTTATCCCAGCCAAAGAGGAGCATTATTTTTTGTTTGTTCTCTGACAGGCATGGAACTTTCTGCTCACTTGTTGATATTTGGCTGGCCCTGATTGGACATTGCCATCAATTTAAGTTATCTAATTAATTGAAACTTTGACAGGAAGTCACATCATCTTTATTTCTGGGTCGAAAAAAGAGGTCTCTTTGTTACAGAAGTGATAGTTGTCCTTATTTATTATATAAATGGGATAAATAATGGTGTTATCATGGATCACTCATTGTAGATTTACCATATAGAGTCTCCGAATAAACACTGCATTCTGCTATTGGATTGTAAACCTCCTGGACGGGATATGATTGTTGGGAAATTTTGATAATCACCAAAAAGGTAAGCTATCGAGCACAATTTGCCTCTCGGAGTTACACACTACCGTTCCTGAGAAAATGTTGACAATGTAAACAACGGCACTTGGGAGCGCCGGTCGATCAAGTGGAGTTTTAAGGGTTAATGTAGCACTATGTAAAACTAAATTAAATAAAAAATTAATCTTTCAAGAATGGTCAAATAATTAGTTGCCAAATTAATATAAGATCATTAAATTAAATACAATATTTGATAGTAACATAAAGAAAGCATAATGGCCAAGAACCTGTATTAAACCAGTAGAATATTAAAACCAAACATCTACAGCAGCATCATCATGACATCTGATAGGCTACCCTAATCACATGACATGGAAGACATGGAGGGAACACACTGGCTGGGTTTCACACATAATTTTATTGCCTAAAACTCACAGAAGTGAAAACAAATAGCATGTTTTGCCTCAGCACAATGACATCTCGATCTTCAAAATGGTATGCAAATCAACATTTTGGTAGATATTAAATGATTAAAAAATCCATCCCAAGTCACACAGCTGCAACTGGATATCAACACATTGGCCATTTTGAACACGCATCATGACTGGTTAATCAATTAAATGCAAGAAAACATTATCGAAGGAAAAGAGGGAAAAAAAGAGAAAGTGACAGAGCAAAAGATAAGACAAGAGTCAACATTAGACTGACTTCTACTGACTGGAGAGATCTCAGAGAAGAGACAGGATGCAAGATGGGTGCTGAATTAATCGCCTCTCTTAGAAAATCTGGTTCAGTAGTGATTCTTTGAATAGCAGAAGTTTGAGACAAATGTTTTTTTCTTTTTCTTCCAGTTGTTAGATTGGAGCGAAATAAATGAGCCTTGTTAGACATTGTTTTTGTAAAATAAGTGACCTCTAGTTAATGTGTAGAATGAATGAGTCACCAGCCAGTCAATATTTTATAATCCTTTTTGTTGTCTGATAATAGAGAGTAAAACCTGGAAAGATAGATTTTATTTAAACTGAAGTCGCCACCCATGTAGATGAAGATGAAAGTGATCCACTTGTTGTTTGTCACCTACTCTGTCTGTCATTAGTCCGCTTTCTGTGTTATACATTGTTTTGGCTGCCATCCCACCATGCAAAGATGACTAATAGTGACGGTGAGTCAGACCCCTATGTGATGACTCAGGGGTGGGAAATTTACTGGAAATCACAAAGCATCAGCCCATGATGAGAGGTGGTTTGGGGTGTCCGTCTCATTTGCCTGTGGGTAGTGGGAGGATATGCATGAATTCACACAACACACAAGAGGCCTGTAATGTCTTGATGTGTGACGGCGAGCGAGTGCTAAGCTAAAGATGCAGTTTCAGGATGAACATACTGGGAACCGAGAATTTTTTTAAGTTTACAGGGTGTGAACATTGTTGGGGCTGGGTGTCTGACACACACTTATCCTCTTCATGCCAGTCTTCACTCAGTGCCTCTCGTTCTCACAAGAGCAGGGAAGTGAAAGAAAAGGGGAAATTCTTTTGCTGAATTTATGCCTAGTGGCAGGGAGGGGACAATAGAGTGTGTGTGGGAGTTGATAGAGAGTTCGCTTACATGCGATGCCAATTCAGCAAGTTGGAGCACTGCAAAATACAGTGATGGGAACTGAAAGAGTAAATGATTGCTCTATTATCAAAGCTTTTTGCCTTAAATTTGCTTGTGCTTGGATTTTGGACTCTTTGCAGCATCATTTAATGTCACTCTTTTTCAAGACGGACTAGCTTTTATTATAAATTGATGCACGCACAGACGGGGTCCTTTCGCCTTTCTTGTGAATGTTTCTGTGAAACTAGATGCTCCACTGTGTGTTCGCACTTATCCGTGATTTGTATATTGTCTGTACAGGTTGAGGTTAGCCTTGCTGGTACTGTACAATGTCTGTCTAAGAGGTGCCATGAGCAATGAGCAACAGCTGACATACATTAAGTAACAGCGATGCGGCGTGTGAATTCATGTTTACTGTGTTGCACTGTTCTGCTTCATCTCATCACTCCAAAAACATACTGGTCTTGTCCAATTCAGATACATTTTCACATAGGTTTAGCAGTGAACTTAAAACAAACTTTGTTTGTGGTGTTTATTCTTAAAGGATCATATTATACATGTATTGTTTTTTGTAATTGGAAATTTGTTTGGAGGAAGTGGAGTTAAGATGAATTAGTCTTTTATGATTGCTCAGATTACCATGCAGCTTTAAGACATGCTTCATATGGGAGGAAAAAATGGCAGTTAAATAGAATTAATTAAACTGTTGGTACCACCAATTTACTCAGGGATTAAATATTGAGATTTATTTTGTGTAAGTGATAGGCTATAAGTGATGACTGTGATGCTGTTACAAGATTTGAAAATGTTGTGTTGTCTCCTGTTAAAACTGGCAAACGGCAACGGAACAATGAATTCAATGGGTTAAATGTGATCTTGTGAAGCACTGAATTCCTGTTAAATTTATGTTTTAGACAAAAGTTTGAATTTTTGTCTACAACAGTCCTGCTAAAAGAGCTGATCTGAAACAAACGTTACTCAAATTAATTACAATACTATTTCAACATATTACAAACCATATTATATTTTATCAAGATGCTGTATTTTAAATTTTGTTTTTGTATTCATTTCAAACACATAAAGAAAATATAATCTGATTACAAAGCAACTCCTGTATAGTTCAATGAAAAAAAAAAAACTAAAACAAAGATCTTAGATTATCAACCATTTTTAAGGCGGAAATGAGCAAGATTAAGGAATTGCATATTTAGTCCTGCCTCCCTTTCTCGCCATAACGTCCTCTTCATTGTGTAGTTGTCACACTGGATCAGTTTAATGTTGTTTCATCTTTCCAGACAAGAAATTATTAAACCTATGTAGAGGTATTAATATCTCTACATATAGTTTTTGCATATACAAATACTGTTTACACAAAAACTTACAGATTTAATCCTCCTCTACTCTAATGCAGGGTTGTGGGGCTGTTTTGGCCAAAGAATAACCACAGTGGCTTTCGGTACAACCAGTATATGTAGGTAGGCCTAGTTGTCCTATTTTATATCTACTACCACCACAGGGATGCCTGGGGTTGCACACTATACAGCTTTCTGAAATTTCAACTCGCAACAAACACCTTTGGCTAAAAAACAGAACTTCACCTCCTTTCTGCTCGTTCTCGTAGCACGCGCTCGTAGTCTGACGTGGAGTTTCTGTTGGTGTCTGAGTTGTGCTGGGTCGCTCTGTGTATTCTAACAATCCATTGTGATGAAACATAGACTCTGCTTGCAAGTTTAGGCTTGTTTACTACCGGTGGCGGCAGCGTGATCTGAGACGTTTGACATGAACGCGCTTTGACGTCACATCCACAGACACAATGTGCGAAAAATCCGACCCGACAGAAAAAAAAATTAAATTGGCTCAAAGAAAATGCACCGACAAGGTGTCAGTATGCTAATCAAAAGATGTTTGAGTCATAAATGGTAAAATTAAAAGGCTATTGTTACGTTTTTGTTTTGGGCAAAAACCTGCATGTAGCCTCTTTAATGGAATCTTTTCATGAGTCAAAGTGAAACACTGTCCTGTCTGAAAAAAGTTCTATAAAAAAATCTATTTTCATGATTTCTTGTCATCACAATAATGAACTGTCTTGCTAAATTTTAAAGTATGCATAGGCATTTTGTTGTTGCATCATATTTGTATATATATAAAAATGGAAGACTATTACATGGAAAGTAAAGCAGGTCATCACGTTGAACAACTGTTGTGCCTCTCCTGAAAGAGAGTTTTGTTTTTGTGTTTGTGACTGGTTTGCTGGTAATAAACCACTGAAATTTCTTGTCGTAGCTCCTTTAACGCCTAAACAATTGATGTCACTTGAATGACAAAAAAGGGAAATGTCAAAACCACAAAGTATGTATTGCGCAAAGTCTAGAGGTTGCTGTTTTAGTAATTTGGCAGATTTTGCCGAAGTGAGAAGTTGCCTTTGTTATGATGATTGGTCCCGTTCAGTGTAAGACAGAATGATGTGGTTTAGTTGGTAAATGGTTGGTTAAATGGTTTTGCATTTATTTAGCGATAGTTGATTAGTGTAACTTTATCAGCTGAAGTAATACAATCAGTCATGCTTCTGCTCTGAATTTGTCCACCAGAACAGGAAAAGGTTTTCGCTTCTCGTGGAGTATGTAACAAGATTAACAGGCCTTAACTTTGAAGCAGGATACATATAAGGTGGTACAAGCTGACTTTATCATAGTGACACACCTTTAGATATTAGAATTTACTTCATTAAACTATATCAAGAAATTGCGATTGTTAGGAGAAAGATGGAAACAACTGCATATGTTCTTTCTTATGAACACATCTTACAAATTATTACTGTTTCAATGGTTGATCGATGATATTTGATGGTTGATTATTGAATTTGAGCCCTTTACCTTTATGGATCACACATCTATATATCGGATAATGTGTAAAAAGAAGAGTAAAAGTATGATAACTAACTATTCATCTACAGTGACGGTGATGAGAACTTTATGATTCATCACAACAGCAAAACCCATTTTAAATGGATGCCACACACGAATCGACAAGTGATTGACAATTTATCGGGGTTTTAACCATTGACTGTTAAATATAATGGACACAGCTTCCGCCTCGTTTGTTTAGAATAGAATTGAAGCCAAATAAGAAGTTCCCACTGTTGCCATCACGGCAGCGGCACATGTCTCGTCACTCCCGGATAATACAAAAATGAGCAAAAAGGTGGAGCTGAGAGCGGGGAAGCGGATGATTGACACCTAGCTGCTAGTAACTAATAGCTAACCCGTAGCTAACGGTAGCAAACAGACGTAGGTGAGTTAAAGCTAAGGCGCGAGTGTTAGCTGGCCAAAAACCAAGGTTGTGCTTGTCTGCACCCCTCTGCCTCTCCTTGCCGCCGCATTTCACCGCAAATTTAAAAGTGGGAGCAGGTAGCCACGCTAGCGCTAACAGCTGCATCTGTCACCTGTCAATCAGTAGGACAGGCCCCTAATTTGGTACAATTTCAACATTAAGTTGCATCTTAACGGATGAGTTATTAAAAAAAATCACCCCCGTCACTGTTGTTATAAAGGTAAACTTGACTATTTTAACGTATAATGGATTTTTGTACCATGTTTATTTCTACTGTGAAGTTGGCCTTTTTAACATGGGAGTCTATGGGGATTTGCTTTGTTTTTGAGCCAACCCCTGACGGAGGAGGGGGGAACTGCAATTTTTAGCACTTCCGCATAGGCTTCAACTTTCACTGCCGGAAGTCGTCCGTTGGTTTTAACTGATACAACTCCAAAAACAAACAAACAAACAATGTGTAATGTCTCTGTGGCTTTATTATGAAAGGCAAGGCAAGTTTATTTGAATATTACAGTTCAGGTACTAACTGTACTATTACAGTGCTTTACATAAAACATTAAGAGCGTTACAGGTGGGTGGAAAAAAAGCATTGAAAAGTATATTGTAAAATTATATAAAATAACTTAATTAAGCTGAAATGATTGCAGAAAGTACAAGTTCCAGACAGAGGAACTACCTGAAAACTAATGTCTCGGCTCATGGCTGCCACAGGCATGATGGCTAGATGTTGTCTGTATCTATTTCTGAAGCTTTGAGTGCTTCTCAAGTACTAGGTATACATCTAGGCGTACACGTTTAGAAATAGCCAACCTACTAA
>JAPMNP010675565.1:0-11273 GCA_029874935.1 Atherina boyeri | reverse complement strand
AGATTATTAGCGGAGGTCATAATACACCAATGATAACACGTTTATAGATGCAGACATCGATTTTGGCCAGTAAACAGAAAATGTTGCACAATGTCCCTTTAAGACAAAATTTATACAATGGGTTTCACCACCTTCTACTCTGTTCTCGTGCAGGTGAAACTCATAGAGTTTAATGTGCAACAGCTGAAGCAGCAGTGGAGGTTCAGTTTATCTTGCTGAGCTCTATCTCTTTAGAGGAGATATTTACAAGCTTGCCAAGAGATATCGACACATTCCAGCTACCTCTGTGCCATGTGAAAAAAATCTTATCCAAAGCTGGAGAGGTAGCAAAAAAGAAGACAAAGGACTGAAGTCTACCTTTAGTTTAAATGATCCTGTTCTTAAATAAAAATGTGTGAACCCCCCCGTGCAGCCATGTGGGATGTGATAAGTCAGACAAACCAATGGCCTACACCAGCCGCATCAAGGGGTCAAAGCCCTTTTAACTTTCTCACCAGTGTGTGAAATTAAGTGTGACTTTAGGTGTGACAGAACTAAACATTTAATTTCATTCAAATATTTTACTAGTGCATTTGGTTTTTAAAGTATTTGTACATATTCTTTTATAATTAAATCAATATGTGGTAAGGTAAGGTAACTTTATTGTCCCAAGCTGGGAAAATAGTCTTGCAGCCAGGAAGATTGACATGAACATATTTCATGTTTGTATATCTGTATACTATCATTGTTTGCAGTATAGATTATAAAAGCATTTGTGATGAGCATTTTTCATGGAATCCATTTAGCTTTGGGTGGGGAAAAAACTGCCAATTTTTTTTTATACACACTCAAAAACAATGCAAACCATGTTTTCATTTACAATCTTTATCTGAATATTGGACATAGCGTCATCAAGATTCAGACATAAAGTAAATAACCATATAGCCTTTTTTATTTCAAGGCTTTTACACGCCAGAACCTAAAGTTTAACTGTTCAACATCATGTATACCAATTAGTTTTATAACTTCAGATGAGCAACCCAATATATCTTGGACTGTGTCATTGTTTATTAAAAAACAAAAAAAAATAAACCTAAATGCAGATGAAGTAGGTGAAAAAAATTAAGTAAGCTATACCCCATGATACAACAGTTCTCCCATTAAAAGCCATCAGTTTAAATGGTTTATGTGGAGAAATTTTGTTTTTGTTTAATTTTTCTTTACAATGTCGCTTCAGTTCATTGAGGTTTACAGCATTTGTTTTGCATAACTCTCTGAAGGTCCATCTACAGCATTTCAAGTACTCTGAGGTCTGGACTATGATTGGATCATGTCAAAACCTTCTTTTCTTTTTCAGCCATTTTGTTTTACATTTGCTGCTGTGGGATCATTGTACTGTTGCATGAGCCAATTTCAGCCAAATTGTTGGACAGTTGATGTCCAGAGGAGTTCATGGTCCACTTAATGACTGCAAGGTGTCCAGGACCTGCGCCCAAATCATCAGCCCTACATCCACCTTGCTTGACAGCTGAGGTATGAGGTGTGTTTGATTTTTTTCTCCAAAATGCTGCGATGTATCCTGACCAAACTTCTCCACTTTGGTCTCAATTACACGTGTTGTTCATCCATGATGATTTCTGTTATGTCCTGATACATAAGAAACTAAAATGGAAAGAGGATGGCGTGCTTTTAGAGCTTTAGTGTTTTATCAAGTCCTAAATGATCAAACACAACTTCTCAGAGATCGTTGTAAACAAGCTGAATATTTTTGTATGGTAAGCTGCTGAAAAATTCTGGATATTCACACAAATATTCCCTCTTATCTTTTACTAAAAAGGGAAAAGCATACTAGGTTACCTAGTAACTGGGTAAAACATTACCCAGATGTGGCCAATCATTAAACAGCACCTCTTCATTCATTAAATTCCACAGTAAATCAGAGAAAAACAAGCAGTTCCATGTTATATTATTAAGTTTAATGAGTGACAAAGGGGGGTGGGGGATCAATATTTGCTTTGTTAAGAGTATATACAGTATATAATGTGGACATTTCAGTAGTCAGGCAGTATACAAGGCTGTTATAGTGTAGCAACATTTTTCACATGGCCACTTATATCCCATCTACCACACAGTAAAGAACTTTTTTACCCTTGTTCTGTGCTGATATTTACACTTTGCACAAACATTTCCTCATAAAAGAAGGTGTGTTATACAGAATGTAGTCATATACTGTATTTATGCACCATTATTACTTCAAAATAACTGTAGCTGAACTACAGCGAACCGGAGTCTGTAAACAAAATTCACAAAATATACTTCAAAGTTACTGTAGGGGAACTACAGAAGCCGGAGTCTGGATAAAACACACACACACACATACACGCACACACACATGCACACGCAAGCACGCACACACACACACACACACAAACACACACACACACACACACACACACACACACACACTCATGCACACACTAACATACTTACAAGAGTTAAATAACACACCTGCTAATGTCAGAAACAGCAAAATAATTGAGAACAGCTTGACGGAGAGAAAACAGAAGAAACACAGGATGTATTTGTAGCCTGTGTGGTTTTTACTGCTGCGGTTTGGTACAATGTCGTGTGTTTGCCTGTCCCTAAAGAGCAGTTTAGAATTACTCCCTCTGAGTGGTAAAACTTAGAAGATCTGCCCACAAACGCATTCCTCCAGTCTGTGGTTTGGTGTGGGAGGTTTGTCCGTGGAGTAAAAATATCCTCCAGCTCGGCTCCACGTCCTCGTGAGAAACACACGTCTGCAGCATTGTTATTCCAGGACATCACATTTGAAGACGCTTGTTAAACTTTGTCCTGTATAGTCTTGTTTTTTGGGTCCTATGAGTCGTTTCAGATAACAAAATAGCTCTCTATAAAAGTGCTTTTAAATTTTTCCCAATGCAGTGGCAGAAACACAACAACAACACTGCAGAGTAAAATGACGAAATCTGGTAAACAAACGAAAACAAAAAAAAAGTTCCCATGTAGCAGAGGAGATAAAAACATCACAGCCCAAGTATTCACTTTATTTTCCTAAAATATGCTATAAAAATGCCCGTATATGTAAATCAATCATTTTATGCTTGTATTTCTGAATCAACACCTTTAGCTTTGGTTTGGCTTGCATTTTAGATTTTTTTTAAAGCTAGTTGGGGTTAGGAAGAACAAAAAAATATTATTTGGTCATTAGCCTCATAGCACAATTGCCCGAGTCATATTTTAAGGCTCTCGAGGTAATAATGCTCAGTGAGTCAGGAGAGATAGTAGATTCAGACACAATTTGCTCAAAATATGACTTTAGGCAATTGCCCTGTAAGGCTAACGATATAAAATGTCACATAAAACTTTTATCTTGTGCTTTTTCTGCATCCGAATAACATTTAATCAAACATAAATGAGTATTTTAATCGATCCACTGACTACAAAATGAGTTAGTTTGTGTCACTTTAATTAATGACATGCTTATTCAAAATCTAAAACTGCATCACAAGAAAAACCTGGTGACAAATCTGAGATTTAAGGTAATTCATTTATTTTTTTTTGTCTTTAAAATAATTTAAAAAAAGAGCTTTTTTAACATTTAAACAAATTAACTGCAACAAAACAGCCCAGATTTGTAAAATTTTTCGGATGCAGGTGTAAAAAGTGGATGAAGAATCCAGCTTTATGTTTTGTCATAAAATCTGAATATTCTAAATGTTTAAGTTTGGACTCAGTCCCACATAAAGTGGTGCTTGTATTTCTCTTTATATTAAATATGTATTCATACGCAGCCAAAACTAGTCCCTCACACAGCTATTTAAGAAAATGATCAAGAAATCTTGATATTTGTAAGAAGTTTGTAATCATTCATATCTTCAATAGGAGCCAGTGGGTTGGAAGCTGCCGAAAGGTCAGAGAAGGGATCGGAATATGCAATCAACTATTCACAAGCATCCTCGTGGGTGGCAGACTGGTCTGTCCATAAAAGTTATGATCGTGTGCAGAGGTATATAATGTCTTGGAAAATTCTTGATGTTGAGGAGCTTCAACCTGCTAAAGCTTTTTGTCAAGGAAACACTGTTGAGTGCAACAGCTGCTCTGTTTCTTAGTTGTTTTTTTAAGGCCACAAGGTGAAAAGTGGAAATACGGGTCTGTCATGTACCCAGCTTCATTCCTCTGTCAAAGCTGCTCTGTTTCCAGCCACACCTCTGTCTCATGGCGAAACTTCTCACATTCCATCACCGCCAGCAGGTAGACGCCAGAGGTCAGGCTCGGCAGGTAGAGACTGGAGAGGGAATCTGTGATAAAGAAGTTACTCAGGAGTCTTTCAGCAGCCCCAGTTTCCTCAGCGCCTCCCTTCGAGATTCGTTCATCTCGCCGCGTCCAGAAAACTGCACCGTGATGCCTTGAGGACGGAACATGGAGTTGGACCTCCGCTTGTGATCAGGAGGTATAGATTGGACCCCTGTCTTCTGGGCAAGAGCACCGTGGTAGGAGTGCCGAACAAGTCTGGGGACGGGAGTCGGGGCTGGAGCTTTGGCACTCTTGGCCGGACTGCCTGAGGTGGCTGGGTTGATGCTTCGGCTCTTTCCTTGGTTCAGCTCAGAGGGCGGCGGCTCTGGTGGGGCGGGCATGGTTTGACTCTTGTCGATATGAGAGCTGAGGATGTCAGGCAGGTTGGACCTGGACAAGGGTGCAGATGCCGGGGTCATGACTTTGGACTTTCCTCCATAGGTATTAAGTTCAGTGGGGTTAGATAAGGCGTATGGGAGGGGTTTGGGTTCTTGGGTTGTTGGAGAAGTTGTTGGTTCAGTCCACAAGGAAACAGATGGGTTGACTGTGATGGACTTCCCTCCATAGTTGTTAAATTCCAGGGAAGTGACCTCAGCCGGAGGCGGGGCAGAGGCCTTGTCTTCCAGAGGAGGTGGGTGGTGTCTGCTTTGGGTGAATGTTGGTGATGTTTGGCTCAGCTGGGAGCTCCTATCATCATGGCTCCTGAGGGAATGTGTCTGCAGGATCTCAGGTTTTCTTTCTACATGCATGTAGCTCGGAGGTGGAATAGAAGCATTGGATTCTGGGAAGTTGATGCCACTTTGCACCAATGGGGGGAGACTGGCCTCTGGTGATTTGGAACCAGTGTCTGGACCTTTCCGAGAATCCACCGTGGTTATGTTTGGGATGACTTGGAGTGATATTTCTCCGGACATGGCTCGATTCCTCGTCAGACCCAGCTTCGATAAGGCCTCCATCCTGGATTTATCTGGTGAAGGGTCCTTAAAAGAAATACTACGGGTCGGAGCGTTTCGAGTCTTCTGCTCCGCAGCTTGCTGAGAATTTTCCAGCAGCAAAGGGTGAGACGTCCCCGAAAGGTTGGCCAGCATCTGTTCTCGTCTCTCATGGATGTTCACATTAGCCGCAGGCTGCTTCTGGTGCTCCTTGTTTCCAAGGATAACACTTATATTAGCAGGGAAGCGGGTGGGCTTAGCAGAGGTAGGAGGGCCCTGTTTCATCAGAGGCTCTGCGCTGTCGCTCGGTGGCTTTTCAGACTCCAGGCTGAGACGGCGCAGGAATAAGGAAGGGTGCAGGTTTGACGTTCCACCTCCCTGGCTCTCTGCAATCTTCTGGGCTATCAAGACAGGGGTAGGGATACAACCTGGAGGGTGGTAGGAGGAATGGCTGTCTGTCGACCCATAGCTCCCACTTGGTAGGGGAGGGTTGTACTCTGAAGGCAAGCTGTCACGCCTTGGCTTTACCTCAAAGTGGCTTTCAGGAGTTGGTAACAGAAGCTGGAAATCTGGGAGGAACATGGATGTTACTTAGTAGAGGTTTGAAGTGTTCAAGTTAAACAAAAAGATACAATATAGCAGCTAACTAGATGATTTAAACACACAAAACAGGACTGTTTCTTCAATGTATAACTACATGTTGCTACAGTCTAGACCAGGAATCGCTAAATTTCTGACCTCCTGGTCCAGGTTTTAGATGTTTCCCTGCTCCAACACACTCAAATATTGGTTCTCCAAAAGCTTGTGGAGTTCAACGCAAGCCTCTTAATGACCTATTAATTTGAGTCAGGCGTGATGCAGCAGGTAAACATCTAAAACCTGTAGGACGATGGCCGAAGAGGTCCAAAGTTGGTGATCCCTGGCAAAGATGATGATCTACACTCAAGAACCACTGCTGTTCATTACCTGGGTTGGTAGGGTTGAATATTGGCTCTTTGGTCTGTACCAAGTCTGGTTCTGGATGGACCAGGTCAATAATATCCTGGTGTGGGGGCACAGTGTCCCCAAATTTGGGACTGGAGGTAGGTAGTCCATTGACCTCTTCTACTGGAACGCTGCTGCTTTCCGGAGGCCTCACCAGTGTAGACCTCTGGTCATCCTCCACCAGACTCTCCTCCAATGAGTCAATGGTGTTCTCAAAGAACTGGATGCACTCCTGCTCCTCTTGGCTCAGAAACTGCAGTGCGTCACTTTCCTGTAAGGACAATAGGGAAGTCATTGGCTTGGTGTGTTTTAATCATTTAACTAAATTTCCTTGTGAGTAAAAATGCAAAACATGTTCAACCAAATCCTCTGAGATGTGTCTTCATCGCTGAACCCCGTGTTGTTCCCATGTTTGACCCCACATCCAGCAGCCATGTGTCTAATGGGAACACTGGCTTGTTTGTTCTTGCATACAATACTCCAAAAAAATGTTTTTCCCCAAACCTATATTTAGTGCATATGCCCCCCTCCCTCTTGGCCTTTCTGCAGACAGAGGGACACTTCTGCTGCGGCTTCTGATTTAGCTTATTCAGCAGTCCTGATACAGATCAACCCCACCCATTTAATCTAAACCACATGGCTGTGGGGAATGGGTAATGTCCAGTAACAATGTAAAGTGGAGAAAAGCAAACCATTAAGTGGTCAAGTTTTTGCCGTGCAGTTTGAAGTGAATGATTATCCATGGTACTCATTTTCGACTGTAGATTTTTATTTTGGGTTTTATTACAAGGTCCTCTATTTGAGCTTCCCCTTCACTAAAAACCTGCTTTCTTCTAATTGGATGGTTTCTGGAAGCCTGGCGAGTGAAAGGAGCCAGTTATAATGAGATGTGGAGTCACAATTATTATATTTTCATTCAAATTTAGAAATTTTGAGCAAAACTTTCTCTGGTTTTAGAGGCTTACAATTTCCAATATAGTTTATTTCTGACAAATGCATAAATATTTGAGGATAACAACATTCAATCAAAGTCAATTTTCTGGCTTTTTAAGTAGCTTTAAACCATCCATAGCACCATTTATTGATTAAAGAGTAAAAAAAATTGAAAAATGTAGTTGGTGGCATCTTGATTTAACATTCAGGTTTAACCTATTAAGACCTGAATGATATCATATCTATATGTATATGTATATTCCTTTCATACCTGATGCTGTTTGACACTAATACTAAATTGCTTGTATTTAATGTTGATATCATTCTCATGCTTTTCTGTAAACTTATTTTTAAAAGCTGCTCAGGCTTGAAAGTGCTTCTTTTAAAGTCTGTTTTGGTTTTTGATAAATAAATGTGATCTGATCATATCCATGGGAAATTCAAAAAATACATATTTACACAGATCCATAGCATGCTTGTTTCTTAGATAGCCTACTTGGGAAATTTTCTTTTTTTTTTGGTTTTATCACATTTGTTAAGAAACAAGTTGCTGTTCATGTTGTTTTTTTATCTTGATAATAGGCTATGATAACGTGCTGTTGAATGTGTCCATATATTAATTGTGTGGATGTACGGTATTTATTCAACTTTTTGAATGCTGACAATGTAATATTTATGACTAAACTGACCTAATAATTCAGCCAATTGACAATTTAATGCTAAACTTGTCTCAACAAATTGACAACAGAGTGTTTTATAGTAGGCTACAGTATTTTGCTGTGTTGGACTAACATCACGCAGCTACCAGACCGAAGAAACCTGCTCATTTGCGCCATTTCAAGGTAATGACCTTCAGCCCGTGGTTGACATTGTAAACACGAGTTGCTGCTGACATTGTTGTTAAAAAAGCACCACAACAAGGTTACTGAGAGTCCTGTGTTGAGTTACACGAACTGAAACCTGTGCGAGATAAACACTGATCTGCTGGTTTCAGTTGAAATGAATGATGCCCATTGTACTGAAGCAACTCAGGACCTAGAAAATTGCAGCTTAACCGGTCGGGCTCTGTTGTGCATCGATAATGTACATTATTCCCAAGGCATATGAAAGGAGGAAGTTGTTCAGCAAGTGTGATTTCTCAGCGTCTGTGATGACTGATTGCATTGTATAAACACAGCACAAACCCTGAGTCAGGGTGACAGAAGGTTTGGATTATCAGCAGGTTATCTGATACGCTGAGTTTGTTTATTGTGCTTAAGAAAACAAAGAAAGAGGACAAGACTTTTGTACAGGTGATCAGGTAGATCTTTTCCTGTGATATGATCTTCCAACACAGCAACAGTTTGATGGCTGAATCATCTTAATTTACCTATTTATGAGAAGAAACCTGCAGGTGTAGTTTAAATTTTTCAATCTCCTGCCAATAATAACACAATCATTTGATGCACCTGTAAACTGAAATTCAAGCTACATCTAGCTAATAGTTAGCTTATAATAACGACCAAGAAAGGGGGAAATTGCTCGTCTAGCTTATAATTTTACAGATCCTTCATTCTGAGACACATTTGGAGGAAACTTGGGTTAAAAAGACAATAGCAACACAATATCAAATATTGTTGTGGATTCATAATAAAAAAGCAAGAACTAAATGTTTGAAAACGGAAAGAAACAGCACTTTCCTACATCAGAATCCAGTTTTTTCCTTTTGCTCCATCCATCTGATAGCTATATCTGCCAACAACCACCTCTAAAGCTCCTAAATCACATTAAATTAATGTTTTTTTTATTCTATTTGGAAAAAACTATGAAAATGACATAGTGTAGTTTACAGGGGGATTGTGTAGTAAAAGTCTGAACAAATTTACTTTTCCCCTCCAAATAATTAGCCATGTTCCTGCTGAATGCTAAGTTAAGCTAGGTAGACACTGATTACCTTCTAACTAAATCATAAAATCAGTAAAATGTCTTACCTTAAAACATAAATATTTTTTTTCGAAATATGAGTCTAATGAAAATAGTCTCAAAATTTAAAAGCCCCCCCTAGAAAACAAGAAGAAGCTAACTTGTCAGAGCTAGCCACTAATGGCTAATGTTAGCATCTGTCACCATGTTATTTGCTGCATACTAATGTAGTCAAGTGGAAGCTAATATTATAATATATGTGCTTGTTTAATCAGAATTTCTACAGCTCTCTTTCTGCACTTTTTTCTATGTTATTGAGGGTTTTCTCTACACTTATATGGTGCTTCTTAGAGTCACGGAAGGATCCAAAATGGCTAGTTTCTTCAGTGTGTAATGAACTGTTGCAACGTCACAGATCCTCTAAAGCACAGATGTCCTACTCCGGTCCTCCAGGGCCGCTATCCTGCAGGTTTTTGTTGTTTCCCTGCTCCAACACATCTGACTAAAATTAATGTGTCACTGTATGAAGGTTGACAAGAAGCCGTTGGATCCATTTGATTTGAATCAGGTGTGTTGGAGCAGAGAAACAAAGAAAAACCTGCAGGATAGCAGCTCTCAATGACCAGTTTAAGTTTAAAAAATATTTTCTTTGTATCCTCATTTTCTCTAAGTGCCCACAAACCTGAGCTGAAGATGGCACAAATATAAAGGTGGATTGATTCCAGTGCAGAATGCATTTAATAATTTTTTGTTTTTACTGTGTTTGTTGCCACTTTTACGTTAGCGTAGTAATCTCCACTATAAAAAGAGGTAGGCAGCTAACAGCTACCAACTATTTGACAGCCATGTAAGTTTTTCAGTTGTTGTATGTTTATTGGATGTAAATGATGGTGGGACAGTTGTAGCCTATAGAGATTGTTTTATTGAGTGTTTGCTAAATGCAAGAAAATAATTTCTAGTAAGGAAACATAATCTGGAAAGATGCATAATAAGAAGATTAAGAATTTAATTAAGATTAAGGAGATTAAATAACTATTCACAGCAAAAAACAAAACAAAAACACATTTGAATAATTTTGGCTCTAGGGAACATATTTAACCCCGTCATTGATCAAAATGCCTCTTAAACTGAACTAATACTTTAATTCTTTTAAATAGTCGGCTACAGTCAGTCACATCTCCTTGGCAACCAACAGGATCAAAGTGAAACATTTAGCTGTTTTTTACAATTCTTTGTGAATTACTCAAAAACATTAATAGTATACTTGTTTTACCTTCAACATGACAGACAGAGAAGTCAATACTCACTCCTGTTCGGGAGTTTCGACGAGCACCTCCATTGACCCCGTAGTGGAGCTGAGAGCTGCCCTGCAGATGGATGTCCATGGTGAGGAGGGGTCAGAGGTCAACTGGCATTTGGACTGCTCGTAGAGGGCCCGGTGTTTCTGGATGACGCAAGGATCAAACCAGAATCATGTCTGGTTTTGCTCCGAAGGAATCATCTAATCTTCTTGTCAGTGAGAGTCTGCAGACACAAGGGATGAACGAGACGTCAGATGGACTCAGGAAGAGGTCAAAGGTCACGATGGAAGAAAGAGGATGCTTTTATAAAGATTTCAGCTGAAAATACTTCAAACTGTAGCCAGAAGAAAGATAAGTGACAAGTCTTTGACCTAACAGGTGAGGACACACACAAACATTGCATTCTTATATTCAGATTTAGATCAATTTAGTCTTTTTAATGCAGTTTTAATAGAAATAAAAATTGAGATTTGAACTTTTTAATCCTTAAAAACTACATATAAATGTCATTTTCTATGATTCATTTTCATGTGAATCAGCCTGCACATGCATAACCCATTATTAACAACTTATGAAATACAAATCAAATATGTAGTAAATTAGTACAAAAACAAGTTTCAATCAACTGTAATTTCGTAATACAACCAAGTGGATCATTTATAACCCAGAAACTTAATACTTTTACTTATTACGCTTAAATGTGTCTCTCATGTGGTCTTCTTTTTTTAAAAAAAAAAAAGGATTTAATAGCCATGTTTTAAGATGTTTAAATGTTAAAGGTACCGTATAAGATTCTGGCTGAAACTGGTACTGCAATCATCTGAAACCGTAGTCTATGTAAGAAATTTCTATAAATGTCCAAAATAGGTCAACAAAAATATACACAGAAGTTCTGGATACTTTAGAACCCTCCACTTCCCCCCGATTG
>JAPMNP010675550.1:0-12366 GCA_029874935.1 Atherina boyeri | reverse complement strand
TGTTCATGTACAGCTTTGCTACAGGGGTTGTCAAACAGTTTCTTATATACCTAAAGTTCGCTAGGTTATATTTGGTATTTCACATATTGCTTCTACATTATATTGTCACATAAAAGCTTTAAATAAAAAGATTTTCTTTTTCTTTTGTCTTAACTATTTCATTCATCTGGAGTTCTGTCCAAATCTGAGAAATTTTAGGATCTTTCTTCTGTTTAGATATCTGCCGCTGCTCCTGCTTTAGTACGACTTAAATCAAAATGTTATAAGTTGGCGATCAAAATAACAATTAACTGAGTGACTCTCTGGTGGCTATACACTATGAATGACAGGATTGTTCGCAGAGTAATGGTTATGTAATCCATTTTATGTTTAGAAACATTGATTACTACTGCTCTTTATTTTCTCATGCACCACCTTTAGCTCATGGTAAAAAAAAATACTCTTGACAGCTCACCCTTATGGGCATGAGGCTGCATCAGCCCCAATTCAGACTTTAACATAAAGCTGTCCCGGGGAAGTTATTGGGAGCAAGGCTCCTCCTACTCCTAGCATCCTGCTTTTAACTTGCCTATTACAGCAAACCATCAGCCCATCTGTTTGTATAACTTGGTGGGTGGGGCTAACTCCATCACTAAGGGCTGAATCAAAACCCTACCTTATAATTAGATGGGAAGCGTAAAGTGTTGGAGGGGAAGGAATAGGAACTTTACGTCATGGTATTACTGATTATAGCCGGTGTCATGCGTGCACATTTCATCTGTTGCAACCACGATTCAGTCTCGGGTAAAAGCATTACCACACTTTTGCTAGAGCTGAAGGTCAACAAAATAAGTTGTTCAGACCAACAAGAGGGCAGTGTTCCATTCCTGCATCCAGGAAGCGGGTGGTGGCATGTGGCTACGAGGCACAGCTAGTAAATGATATCCTTGAAAAAGATAAGTCTGGCATGTAGATTAAAAGATTGGTGACAGGCTCTGAACATGTTTTAGAAGAAAGTCTGTCAACTGGCCCCCTGGGGTGCAAAATTATATCCTCAAAATAAATGGCCTTTTTTGGAATGTATCTCTCTATACAAGAGAAGTCTCAGTGTATTTTTACCCAAAGTCGTGCTGGTATTTACTCAGGAGTCTGAAAAGACCACAGGTGGGCAAAGCTGTCTGGCTTAAAGAGAGTGAGACTGAGCCGGAGCTTTACATGGCTACAGAAAGAAGAAGCTTTGTGAGTAAAGCTGCACAGCTCTGTGAGTCAATGTTAAAGGCTCACAGGACTTTTGTTATCGTTCCATCTGAGCTCTGCATCCTTGTGCTGCATTGTAATTCCAGTATAGCCCCTTCAGAAGGATAAACTGCATTTTAACTTGCCATGCCACCCATGTTGAGGTGCACTCCTTTATTTTGCCTACTCATACAAATTAAGTGTAATTCAAATCCAGTGACAATGAGGGGGATTGATGCTCTGAGAAACATTCGGGTACATTTCCATCAACTAGTGCCACTGAGAACATTTCTTTAATTGCACACCAAGCCTTATTTTCTATAAATAAGGATCTGTAGCCCACCCCGCATGCCACCCTCATCCAGGTCAGAGATGCCATTATGGTTTGATTCAAGAGTTGAGGAGGGAGCAGATAAACAACTTTTGTTATGATTAAAGATTTCATCTACAATGTGTCAAACGTCCATGGTTTTGCACTGATTTAGATCTGAACACTTGAGTTTTTTTTAGCCGTTTCATTTAGTTTTTCCAAAACTAAAATTCAGGAATAAATACCATGCCTTTTTGTACCTGTTTATAAACTCTAACCGCTTTGTTCTCCACTTACCCCAGTCCTCAATCTTCCTCCAGTCATCCGGAGATGTCATCATGCCACCGTGGCACGGTTTTTGCTAGTGAATCTTCAGTTATGGATTTAAGGTATATGGTTTGGCTGGAGATGGCCCTGACCTTGGTTTATTCATCGCAATGAAACACACTACACCATAAATACAGTTTAGGTCAGAACAATGGCAATAAAAGAAGGATTTGGTGTCAAAACCTCCAGTCCAACTTTACACCTGTAACCTATAAAAAGACTCAATCTCCCTATGCAATTAAAGTAACAAAGACTAGAATAGCCTGTCATCACTTTTCTGTCTGGTGGATTTGTGTTTTTTAAAGACAAACCATGAAGTTGGAAGAAAGTCAGATGAATCTGCTGAGCATTAAAGCACATTTGCCAAAGCCAAGCGGATGATAAACTCTATCTTGATGAAAGCAATCTGATAGTATTTTGCATAAGAATTTTGCTGCTTCATTTTGGATCTTAAAATATCTGAGCTTTATTTTGTATATCTGTTTTCTTTGTGACGAGTGATTTGTTGCTCTAACAGTCCCTTTCATATTCTCATTGCACTGTAACTTTGCACATGCATACTTAGGACTGACAACACATCAAACAGTGACTGATGTCATTACATATGTATTCTGCACTCTGATGATGGATTGTCAAATACAGATTGTGTTTACAGGGCACTGTAATATTTACATTTCCTGTGACGCTATAAATCCATGCCTGGTTGCACATCTTTGCACCTCTGTGTCAGGCCAACATACCATAGAGACACTATATATTCATTCATGTGTTTTCACAATGACGTGATCCATGAGAACACAGGAAATTCCCCAAACTCTGCAGTAACTACGAGCAACTAAGGAAGGAAGCGAAATCAGCATTTTATGCTCAAAACTTTGGAACAACTCATCAGATATGACGTTTTTTCCTTCTGGAAACATCATGCTGTGGCACAATCACATGATGACTGTGCAGTCATTGGGTAGAATCTAAGCTGCATGTACCAATTTCAAAACTTTAAATAGCCACTTTCTTTTTAATTTGCCAAATAACAGCCAAACACACTAAATTAAAGGTGGTATAAGATGTTTGTGGCAGTGCAGAAAGCAGAGACGGTTGGCAAGTTTTTGAATAAAGCACATGCACAACACCAGCCTACTTGAGTTACAGCTCCCTCCCTGGCCACGCCTTTAAGGGCGTTTTTACATGTGTGGCCGTGCCAGAAAACGACAAAAGAAAAATGCTAATTTCCTCTGTTCACATCCAACAAACAAGGAAGTGAGAAGTACCAAGGTCATAAAACGAGTGACGGCCTAGAATGACAACAAATGAAGAACTCACTAGCAACAATGGAGGCAAGAAGAGCGTTGTTACTCAACATGATGTCCCATTCTAATCAAGATGCTGAAGACGATGCCTTGCTCATCTAGCAAGTTACCCGGTCACAAATTCGAGCCCGTAGAGCAAGGAAGCAGCATTGTTTTGGTCCGTTTATGGTCGCGTGGCAATTCGGTAACTTCTCTTGGCGGTGTTGTCATTTCCGTCTGGAGCATGTCTCGAGTACGGCCAGAGTCCGGCTTGTGTTCATATGATCTGTATCCACTCGTACCTGGACTCCGATACGACCTCCAAGGAAGGTTTCTCAGACCGTTTCCTGGGACAGTCCAGATTGTGTTCACATGGCACGGAATAAGTGGATTTTGAGCAAATACGGTGCTCGAATACAGATTTGAGTCCCATATAAAAACGCCCTAAGACATTAGCTCTTAGCAACCGTTGTTACTGATTGACGGGCCAATAGACAAATAAAACATGCGATGAGAGCAGACATGATTGGCTGATATTTTTTAAGTCCCATTACTTTCACACAGCTGAGCTGTCGCCTTGAGACGACATCTGTCGTGAATTGGCGCTATATAAATAAACTGAATTGAATTGAATTGAATTGAATTGAATGTATAATAATATTTATATATTTAATAGCTCATACCTCATGTGGCAGTGAACCCAATTCCATGGAATATTGCAAAAAAAAATAAATTAAAGAACCATCTTCTATCGCACCTTTAATATGGGTGAACTGGGAATGGACTGCATAAACCATCATCACCATGCAGAATTAAGCTTTAACAAAGTCTACAATTGAACTGATTTTTATATAATTTGCATAGATGTAGATGTGTATAAAGAGTTGTTAGTTACCACAGTCATACTGCGTATGATGGGGCTAAGTAGAAAGACCATGTGCTGCTGGATCTCCTGGCTTCTCTCCAGTAAGATGTAGAAGAACTCCACAAAACCAAATGAAGCCAGCAGGAAACCCAGCACCTGAAAAAGGACAGACAAATTCATGATTGTAAAAGTGTCACAAACAGCAAGCTGAAGGCCGGTCAGTGTCTATGATGTCTCACCATCTTTGTGATGCAGAGGCAGGACATTTCAATCCGTCCACGATCATGGCAGTAAAGGTGAAGACAGTAAAAAGGGACCAACAACCACAGATACATACAGGGGACCCACACCAGCACTGTGTTCTGGAAACACTGGGTTAAATCGGGGTTGGCTGTGTACCATGTACGGTTCCAGTCCTGCAACACAGAGAGAGAAATAAGAGAAGCTACATTTTAGATCAAGAGAAAACACTCAGAAGACAGGAACTATGAGGTTACTTTAAATCTGACAAAGTTTAGCAGACAAGGGCCAAAGTCCAGGGAATCCAGACTTGGTTCAGGTCCTACATTTCAAGTCAGTCAAAAGTGAAACCACAGCAAGTCAACAAAAAAAGGTATTTGTTGCTAATCCTGAGAAAGTCTGGGCAAGAAGCTTTCTCTCACTAAAAACCTCTTACAACTTAGGTTTTTTTTCTGACCACCTCTTTGGCTAGTTTGCTAATGATATTAGGAGGATTTTTCTGCCATCACAAAGAACTGTCTGTTCAATGCCTACATAAGTAAATGGAGCTGCTACATATGAATGAATTTGTTGCAAACAAGAAGTCAAGGACAGGAAAGGTAAAGATAGCAAATATTGTCTATTGTTTGAAAGAAATACTGGGAGCTAAGAGGCTTGTTGTTGTCTTGCTTCCCCTGTTTATCACCTCAGTTGCCTAATGAGGGACAGTGTGCCTGGCGGTGCTAACGAGACTGCCCTGAAGAGGTACCACAGGAAGTGGTTTAAAGCGCCTAGCAATGCAGAGAAGTCTGGTTGAGCTGGTAGACTCCCGACTAGGATAAGGTAGAGTGGCCACAATTGGTGACAGCTGCAGAATCATTATGTAACAAACACCCTCCCAAAGCCCTGCGAGTAAACCACGACAGGTGAGACAAACTTCACACGGATTTGTGGCGGCATGTCTGAGCATTTACCATCAATTGGCACTCTTTGATGTCCCTGGAGCAACAAGGGTTTGACTCATGAACTGATTACAGGCAGTTCAAATGAGGACTGTTAACACTTCTTTGCACCCCTTGCCACTGGGTCACAAAAGGAGATTAACTCAACAAATCTTCAGAAGGGTTGTGTAATAAGCATCTCCTTTTGCACGTATACTAAGATCCGTTTAAGCGATAAATCTCTGCAGAGGCAATGAGTGGGAGGCTGCTTTCACAGTCCTGTATGACTCCTGTGGTCAAAGACAGGCAGATGTTCAGAGCACTTTTATGAATAAACCCAACCTGTCAAACCCTCTCCAAACTCTTTCTTCTGCATTTTGCTCAATCCTCATCCTGTTTCTCACCCTAGAGTGCTTGCTCCAAACTTATATATGCCAACTACACGGTGCCTATTTTTACTTGACAAACATGGCAATGTGAAAACAGAGAGCAGAAACTTTACACAGTACTGCAAATCTGACTAATGACATTTATGACAACTTATCCTGATAAACCAATGTGCTGCCTTATGAACTTAACGTGTCATCAATGAGTTAAATAAGCTTTGAGGATTATGTGCATGAGTAGAGGGAGAAGTCTATAATTGTGGAGAGCATCTATCACTCTCCTGTCAGTTTCACTTTGTTCTGTTCAGATTACAGGTCAGGTCAATTTACAGAGGAAGAAACTAAATACACTGCTAGCTTCTGAAGCAGCTCCTTTTAAATAAGTTCAATCTTAAAACTTTTAGGTTAAGTGTTTAACACAAGCAGCGTTGGAGAATATTTTCATTATCATAGAAGTTACATAGCTAACTGATGATGCAGTACATCCACATGACGTCTGTTTTCTAGAAGACAAGTGTCTTAGTGATGGAGACATAAAGGCAAAGCTAACATGGTTTGCTCCATCGCATCAGAGTTGGTATTTGTTGTTTTCTTTTGTCTCATGTATGATATCTGAACAGATATTTTGCAATAAACTAATCAGAATGCTTTTCTTTAAAGCTTGAATTACTTTTACGCTAGCTTATTCATAGTATAAGATCTTCAATTATGACGTATTGGGTAGCTTGCATGGCTTTGCTTCTGCTTTCCTTATAAATCTCCTGACCTGAACTGCATCTGTGTTTTAAAAAGTACATAAAAGGTCACTTCTGTTAATAACTGAAAGTGCTGTGAAGCCAACATGAGAAGGAAAAATAAAAAGCCTGACTGTTACCACATCTCGTACTCTGTTATGGATGCAATTTAACCAAGAACACAACATCTGTGTTTTAAAGTTTTATGGCAAAGACAGCAGCGCACGATCAAACAGTTTACTTTCACTTGATCAACAAAGTTTGATGGCCATTGTTTTGAGCTTTTGCAGGAGCAACAAAGACAGAATGAGCTGTAATGAGATCCAGAAACAGAAGGAAAGCCTGAAGAAAAAGGGGGGGGGGGGCAGGCACGCTGCGAATGGATGCATTTGATTCCAGCTGGATCTCAGCCATTCTTCGATTTTTGAGCTAGGATCCAGAATGTGGAGGTTTGCTAATACATTAAACTCAAAAGCCTTTCTAACCACAGCAGCTCCCTCGGTGTGATTCGTTCCCACCACTCAGCATCTCACTGAGCTGAATCACTGGACATAGTGGTGGGAAACACATCTCTGACATGCATTATTTAAGGCAAACTGTCCCACTCTGGGATGAAAATGGAAAGGTTCTGTGTACGTCACAACTTTTCCCTCCCTGTATAACTGAAAACTGCTAGCTTTGAAACAAAATTCCCCATTCTTTACAACACAGGTTCATTATTTTGAACATTAAAAATGAGCAACAAAGCTAATGCCAAAGAGCGCCCATTATATTGTGGCCAATGCTAATCATAGAAATTCTGAAATTCTGAAGAGCAAGATTAACTAAATAGCCAACTCTCCTCCACCATTAACTGATGCACATCATTCAGGACAGAAAATAACTCAATTTTTCATATTTGATATACATGCCAGTCGGTATAAATCAAATGAACATTTATCTTTGAACAGTAAAAGTTTATAACGGCATACCAGTAACATCAAATTCTTCAATACTGAGCTGCATGTGGTTGGAATGATTCCCGGGTCAGGGAACACATCATAAACTCACCCACAGAGGGTCCAGGCCACTGAGTCTGCAAAAGGCATCCATCCACTCGCTTGCTCCTTCCTCCTCGATGTGTTACTTGTTCAGCTCGGACAGCCCTGCTCTCCACACTGATTTGCACCAACACCACAGCGTGAATGTGTGTGTGATGGGGGGGTCAAACAGAAAACTCTTATTGCTCTCTTTCTCTGATGGTAGTATATCAACTTCAGCCGGGTCTTGCTTATCTGTCTGTGTGGAAAGCTCTGTGTTTATTAGCGTGTGTTTAAGTGTGTGACTTTTCTTCCCTTTTAATAAAACATCTTCTCTCAATGAAGCTCTGTTTCTGCCTGCCTCTCTGTTTGAACTGCTGCTGCCCTGAGATCCTGTGTCTTTCTGACTCTCTCTCAGTCTGCCTGCTGTTTATGAGTGTGTCTCCTTGCTGGGTGGGTGGAAATATTTCTCTCTCTCTCCCTCTCTCCCTCTCTCTCTCTCTCTCACTTACTCACCCACACCCCTCTCTTCTCTCCCACATCTGCTGGATTTCGATCAAAACACCACAGTTGCTCCCCTCAATGGGATGACAGTCCCACACCCAGACACACTCCACCCACTGCCCCCTCACCTCCTCTCTCGCTCCTTTTTTTTTCGCCCACTTTCCCCACATCCCAAACAGCTAGTTGTCTGACCACAAAGTGTCTGGTTGTGCAAACATATACCTTTTAAAATGAGACTAGCCACAATCACATAAATGCCATGTTGTTTAAGTTTACTTAAAAACTTACTTTACATAAATCCAAGATATTAGCAAAAACAACATGTGTCTTACATCCCTCTGCATAGGTGGAACTTCTCTTACACGTCAGTAATGGATTGTATTGAGGCATATGTATCTAAGTACTCGAGGAAAAATGTGAGATACTTGTTCTTTACTTTTTTCTATTCATTCCACTTAATTACCTCTGCTATAAGCCAGGGGGGAAATATTATACTTTAGATAGACATTAATCAGGAGTTGATCGTTCACTCTTTATGTAATACTCTGGAAAACTTGCCTTAAACTTTTCATTAAAAACTTAAATAACCAATTGAAAAATATGATTAATGTAGATAAAATAATCATTAGTTATAGTTGGATACAAAAAGTTAAACCAGAATCAGGCGTCATCTGCAACAGTAAATTCTTAACTTATTAATTTTTTTTTAAGTAAATTAAAGATATAATAGCAAAAGAGTCATTTGAATATTTCCTTTAATTAGTGATATTTGATATATGTTTATTGAAGTATAACTTACAATGCAACAGTTTTACTTCAACCAATGTGTGATGTCAGTACTTTTACTGAAGGCTGTGAATATTTCCTCCACCACACACACATTCAGCACACATTTCCCATTTCATTGGTTGATCTGTAATAATCTTTTCCTCCGACTCTCTAAAATTCAGATTTTTGTTGAGCGTAAAGCTTTGAGCCATCTCAGTGATGCAAAGCATCACATGCATTTCCAGGAACTGTAAATCTTGCTGATATGGTCAGAAAACAAGTGTATATGGTTAATTAGTCATCTTACTGGACTCAAAATTGCATTGTAAGTGGAAAATGTTTTCTTTGTTCAGGTTGAATTGGTAAATAAGTTTTATAATGTGCATCCATGTTGTCAGAGGTGGAAAAATGGTGTGAAAGGAGAGGGACTTGGTTGTTCATGTGTTGACAAAGCAATGTGATGCCAATATAAAGTAATAAGAAACCAGCACGCAAATACTTCCACTGACCTGCTTTGGCACGACATTAGAGTAGAAAATGATCATAAACTAAACAAAATCCTTCTTGAAAAGTAAATTTGAGAGCCGTACGAGCAAAAAAAGTAGACTAAGCGTCCTTCTAACTCTTTGTAGTCTGCTAACACATATCCTCAAATGGTGTGATGCTTCTCAATCCAGTAAAGACACAGGGAAAAAGTTCAGCTGTGCAGGAAAGTATGACACTGTCTGGACTGGGGCTAACATCACCGCCATCATCACCGCAGAGAAGAAACATGGAAAGTTCGGCAGAGAGGCAGACCACCACCAGGTCCAGTGTCTCGCCATGTGCAAATATGGAATTATTATTCTTTTAAAAATGAGTCATCACCTTAAGTTCCTTTTCCAAAAAGCAAATGCTCTTTATTTGCCACCTCAGCTGGTGCAAAATTACTTATGCAACATGACATATGGGATTTCATTTGAATGCAAAATTATTTTAAAAGCTTGATTTAATCTTTTGCTTTATGGGGGAATTTTCGAAGTAATCTGGAATATTAGGAAATAGTAGAAATACAAGTTAAAAATTAATATCTTAGATGTGCTCAGAAGGTCTTAAGAGTTCAACGTGACTGTTTTGGTTTCTCCAGGGTTTATTCTGCTGGTTTCAACAGTAACCGATGAGCATTAGGAGGGAAAAAATGAATGCAAAAAAGAATGATTTTGCTGTCAGACAGATCTAAACACACACACACGCAAAGACATCCAGGGTCTAACCAACTAGTGTTATGTCTCAGTCCGACAGTCTGAGGAGTGTTGCTACTCCCAAGAAATGGTCCGAAACACCTCAGGCAGTGTACCACAGCCAATGAGGTGGGTGGTGTGTGTGTGTGTGTGTGTGTGTGCGTGCGTGAAAGTGGCCCAATCTGCAGTTGTTTACCATGCACCTTCAGTCCCAAATAGCAGGTATCAAAACACTGACAGACATCAGTATTTGGCATGTGGTCCCCTTCTTTTATAACTCAGGCTTGAATCTCTGCAGCTGAGCATGTCCGTGTTTGCTAATCAGCAGTGGACAGTTGACAACATCTGGTGCTTGGCTGCAGGAGGACATTTTTAAGGGGTGTGTCAGAAATGTTCTTGAAAGCGGCCTTCTGCATTGTGGTGACCATGTTTACATGTTCTATCTTAAAGTTGCTCTGTTGTCTGCTTCCAAATGGTGCCCATAAAGCTTGTTTGTAAATGCACAGATATATTTTATGTGTTTCCTGACTCGAGAACAGACTAATTCCTCCTCTGTTGAGTCCAGAATAAACTCCCCTGAAGTCTCTCAGGCAAAACTCCTCAGCTGATAATTCCCAGACAGGGGCTTGAGGTTGGATGTGTTGCAATTCGTGGAGGAAAAAAGTAGCCCAAAAACAACACAGATAAAAATGAGCAAATGCAATGAAGAGAAAGACCTGTGCAAACTGTTGGAGCAAGCCCAAACACAAACATACACACAATTGGCCTGTAAAATTGATCTAAATGAGCTCCGTTAAGGCCTATGGCCAGACAGCAGACTGTTTACACCAGTGAAGAAAGAGAAAGCACAGAGCATTGACCCAGTCGGAGGCTGGTGCTGGATCAGGGCCAAATGTGGTCATGGCGTGTAGTAGTAGTAATGTGGACCTGGCAGGCGGTGGATGCAGAGGGAGGCTGTGGGGGTGGTGATGCCCCAGCCAACCCGTGGTTGTGCAGTGGTTAACCAGTCTAGGTCACCTACACTTCCTCTGGCCTCTCTCTGGGAGGAAAAACAGTCTAGTCAAAATAATGCTGTCATTTTGGCTCCTTACGTTTGAGCAAGGGGGAGACCAATTTAGCAACAGCAAAGCAAAGGGAGGGGCCTAAAACAGTTTAGGAAACAAGTGAGCAAAATATCTGCTCTGTATATTTTTTTTCTCACAGCTCTTAAATAAGCCATCTTAAATTGGTGGCGCAGCTCCAGCGCAGCCTGTAAATTCAGATGTGTCAGCCTACGCAAGCAATTAGAACTGGGCTCCGCTTCCGCCGCCACCCCCCCAGCTTTAACTCACAAAACCCTCCTTATCCGTCCTCACTGCTTCTCTCTGGTTGATCTTTAACTTGCACCTGCTTCCTGTCAGCATGACTGCTGCGCTGTGTGAGCTGATGTGACGGGTAAGGTGTGTGCCTTCTTAATCTGTGTATCTTTTTTGCCAGATCGCCTTCCTTCATCTGCAGACTCCAGACCCGTCTCACATGTCTCTGCGAGTGAGCCGACCCTAAAAGTATTTAACACCCTGCTGGTTTGGCACCTGCTGAGGAGTTGCTCATTCACAAGAAGCCAAAGCACTCACAGATTGATCACACACACGTCGATACAGAACTAAATCAACACAAATTAACACAAAAAGGCATTATACTGCCTTTGTGTCTCAAGTTGAGTCAATGACCTTTATGGACTTATTTAACTTATGTTAATAAAGGAATATAAGTTGATTGAGCCATATTATATGGAGCCCCTTTGATGACAGCAGTGTGAAAAATATCACTGCATGGCCATGTGTTAATAAGTCATGCTCACAGATTACTAATACGTTGGTAACAGGATTATAACGTCATTGCACGACATGTGTTACCAAGATGATTTGTCAAGCTGTGACCAAAACTGGTTTTAAATGTCAATGTTGACCATCTATTTAAGAAACCCTTGCCCCAAAACTTCTCTTTTGGTAAACAATGTTTTCCCTTGTAAGTCAGAAAGATTATGTCCTTGTGTGCAATGAAGCCTGTGTAAACATCTTCATCCTTTTATGAAAAACTGGATTATGCCTGGTCATAACTGCAGACTCGCATACTCACTAGGCGTGTAACAGTTCACAGGGATGTATTGAACCGTTTCGGTTCGGCCTGTTCGGTTCGGTCCACTTGCATACCGTTTCTGTGTATTTTTTCATTGCATAATATACATTTATTAATAACGTGAGCGGAACAAAGTTCATTGGCGAGTTTCCGCATGGATGCTATTGAGTGACGCACAGTAGAGCTGCACAGTAGTGTTGCATCCGAATACCCCTACAACGCTTGCTATATAGTAGGCGAAAACAAGTATGCATGCTACGTAGTAGATCCGAAATCTCCAGTATGCATCGGAGTAGTAAGCACAAAGTTCCCGGATGCATACTACCGCCACAGTAAGCACCCCATGGACACTACGCTATCCCACAATGCAACACAAGTCCAGAAATAGTAGAAGAAGAGCGACCTCGATAAATAAATAAAACACTGCTACCGAGGAACTGTCAACCACTGCCGC
>JAPMNP010675541.1:0-30492 GCA_029874935.1 Atherina boyeri | reverse complement strand
TTTAGTAGCGTGAGCTTTTATGTGCTACTCTACTCACAGATTTACTCACGTTTCATGAATGAGACCCACTGTGTACACTCATATTAAAAGTATCTGACTAAATAGACTGAGAGATAACTTTATCCACTCTCTAAGATAACTTGAAAAAGAGTTGAAAAAAGAGATAATTCACAAAAAGGGAGAGAAATCCAGCTCCCCATTCAAACCTGGGTAATGTGCGGCTTTCAATGTATAGATCCAAAATTACTCTCTTTGCAGGAGTCTTTTGAGCTGATCTCCACCCCGACGGAGTTTTCAATATGTTCTATCCCTGATATTTTCAGAGAATTACAACTACCATGATTTTCATCTTTATAATGAATAGTCATATGATACTGGGGATTGGTAGTTCTTAATGCATGTTTATGCTCAGCATAAACATCAATGTTAGTAAAGTAGTCGGCATTTATCGTGTTACTGCTATGATTACAATGTCCACACTTGTGGTTACCTTTTCTGGTGGAGAGTCAGGGTTTCTTTGAATAGGGAGGATATTACTTTTAACAAGTTTATCATTTAAGGTTGGAGCTCTTCTGAAGCTGATGGGGCTTCAGTTACATTCTCCCAATGATTGCATTATTCTGGAAAAATACCATCCCACATTAAATTTATTTATGCAAAATTTGGTTGGTGTAATCTCATCCATAAATTAATATAAACCCCAAATGCAGAATGACTCTTGAGGACTCTTTCACGACTGTCTGATAAACTATGAAAATATGATAAAGAAAAATGGACCTGGAATGACCATTGTTCATGATGATACTGGTGTATAAACATGGGTGAAGGGGTTATTTATTTACATAGGGATGCAGGAGCAGTGGGTCTGTAAAAAAACAAACATACACTTGCACTAAATAAGTTTGAATAAGGGTGCTATTGAAAACAACCGTTCCACAAGAGTAGCATATGAATTAGTGAATCAAAATAGCTTATTTCATTTTGAAATATGGCCTAAAATGACTGTACAATATATTGCAGAGTATTTGACCACAGTAGACAAAGTCGAACAATTCATAAAATTGGAATCATCCTTTAAAGGTTTTGCTGGGTTGTGGAAGGAAAGGCAAGAGTTCAGCCCTTAATCATGGTGCTTATCTTTATTTGCCCACCAGTAAAGTGTCAAGTGCAGTTGTGTAACTGCAAAAACTTTACACTCGTTTACACCACATATCATGACTTAGCTGGTAGCTCACTTTGGTTTCACATGTTAACACCACTCAGGTGCTAACAGTATCTAAAATTGTGCACAGACCCAGAAACACAACATAACCTAAGTTACATAATTCCGAAAAATAAAGTAGAAATGTATATAATTTAGCTGTGTGTGCGACATACTTATTAGAACGCATGTGCAAAACCATGACACACAATGCAACACAATATGATTTGAATAATCAGAGATAAAAGCTATTATACTTGAGGGTTGCCCATCTCAGTGTCTTCACCATGTAGCAAACGCAATAACAATCTTACTGCTGCAGAGATGCTGTGACTACACTTTGTAAAGCACTTTGTTCTGCTTTTAGGAATGATGAATGCTCTATAAGTAAAATTTGATTTGCTATATGTGATATAATACTCTGGGCAGCATGCGTTAGGATTGAATTGCAATATAACAGATTTACATATAGTTTTTTTTACCAGTTGTTTTTTTTAGCTTATTGATTGCACTTTGCAGCAAACATGAGCATTAAACTAAACTTTGATAATGACAAAAAATACACGCAGCACTTTATTTTACAGGATCTGTATTTTTCCTGCTAACTGTCAGTGAACTTCTGAGTAAACAGATCTGTTATTTAGTTGTAAAATAAAACTCAAGAAAATGAGCTGTTCGTTTTGACAAAAATCAATGTAAATTGTGATTGCTAGAAATATATTGCATCAGTGTTCACTTGGAGGGCTGCAATTCATTCAGTTTGTACACTGCTTAGAAAAGTTTTAACAATGGGACCCTGTTACCAGATTTGGCATAAATATACAATCACACTTTTCTTTTTTTTAAAAAAAATTCATCTGTTAAATTTGAAATTAAACACTTATCTGAATTAAACATGTATCTTTATTAAAGTACATCTTATTTTCAGTACACCTATTAGCTGTAAAATTACCTTTATAAACATTTAAGCAGTGCTGAAAATGTGGGAGAATAGCTTGACATCCAAGAGCAGCATGAATCAGAAGGTCCAGATGTTCTGATTATCTGTCTGGACTTAAACGACTTAGCCAACCTACCTGTCACAATGACTTTATGGTATGGTGGAAAAGTTCAGAATAAATGCTAAATTAAATGTAATAAATTTTGAAAATATTTAAAAATAATATTTTTGCATCATTAGGAGACCAACCATCACTATTTAGAGAAATACTGATTGCACTCTGAGGGATTCAAAAATCAGACCAATGAAAAATGAATGTTTTTTAATATATATTTTATTATACTGCTAAAGCTGTCAGGACACAAAATATAACAACTTTCACTTCCTGAAACAAACTGCATCATAACCTAAACTATACATGGACAGATCGAGAGATCAACTCTCTTCTAGAAGAAATAAGCTAAAAACTAAACTAGAAAAAAACTTCACAAACTATATACTTCTTATTCATAAGATATACTGACATTTGGCAATATAATATATATTTATGCTAACAGTTTAAATATGGGAATTTTATTTTGATAATATATGTTTTAGATATGTGGATGGAAAAAAAATCAAGAGAAAACCTTTAGGTTAAGAGAACAGTTCGGATGTTGTCCTCAATTGTAGCCAAGACAGCTGCATCTCTTTCTTTCAATTTTTAGGTGAGCCCAGTCTCAGGTCTGTCACTTGAAAATAAGGGTTCTAGCAGAAAGTAATCTTTAAAACATTTTTTAAAAGATAAAATAAAAATCCATAGCCATTCAGAGGAACTGAGGGAACTGAAACTGAAGTGTGATCAGCTTAACAGCTCAAAAGCTGGACTCAAGTCAACAGTCAAACTCATATTAGAGGGCCTGCTTCTGTACCTGTCTAAATGTAGATAAACACTATCTGCAACTGGGAAAAATAGAAATTAGCCCATTGTGGTACAGATTCATAACCACACTATTTCTCTGGTATCTTATAAGTAAAAAAATAGATAGACTCAAAAAGAAGATGAGATTTAAACACTGACAAAGAAAATAAATAAAAAATGTGAGTTCCTGGACTAACTTATACTACTAAATAATATTTACACTTTCATACATCTTGCAGTAGCCACAGTCTAACAGTGCTTAAACTGAAATGCAAATTAAAGGCAGACTACCACACCAGCCTTTTTAGCTTATTGTCTATGCTGCGGCCTGAGGATGAGTCTTATCCCAAACTACAACTGCCCAGATTTAAAAAAGAAAAAAAAAACATTTATAAACACGTTTTAATTGATACAATGGATTTTTAAGCGACTTCGTAGTTTTTAAAGTAAAAATGACTGTTTAAACTGAACTTGTCAACTTTGATAGGATTATAAAAGCTTAAACCAATATGGAAGTGATAGTTCTAAAAATCTAATGGTTCACGCACTTGTTATAAGAAAAAACAAAACAAAATAGAAATCATAGCTTTTAACTGAGAGCTTTTATAACATCAAAAATAGTTTTCCTCATATTCTATAAAATGGTTAATAACATATTATTGTGTTTGGACATGGCGCACCCATATTTTGACATTTGTGCTGCTATGAGCAATCAATATTCAGCAAGTTGAAAAATAGCCAATAATGACACAAAAAAGGCTCATGTATGATCAGAAACCACTGAAGACTTATACAAAGCTCAGCATGTAGACTGCAGAATAAATGGATTGCACAGAAAAAAAGGGAAATTAAACTGATTCACATTAATATACAGTGTAGGAAGATGCACATTATATCCCATTTAGAGATATAAAACTGAATTAATTTGGCCATCTGGAGGAGCAAGGAGAAATGCTGCAAAGATGGAAAGAACGAGAAGCACCAACACACTCCTTATCAGCTGACGTGCAAAATTATTTACAATTATTCAATTAGTCTAAATACTAAAATAAGTAAATCAATCAGGACGCAACTCGCAATTTCTATCAATTTCACCTATGATAACATAACACTGTAGACTTGAACAAATCAGATGTGGATGAAACTCATGCTGCAACACAAAGTCATCTCCTTTGCCTTGTAGTAGCTCTCTGTGCTGGTCACACTTCGGCACATGTGGCTCTGTGAACTGACTCATACTGTACTGAGGCCTCTAAATTAGAAGTTTGTACTGTTCAAAGGTTGCAATGCAACCAAAAGTCAGCCACTGGGATCAATACTTCCTGGAACATCAGCACATCGCTCTCTTGGTGCTGTGTAGTGCTTAAAGTGATTTTTGCTCAGTCACAAGGCAGTCACAATGCTTATTCTTTTACCATAATGGCACAACAAGCCCCAGAATCAATGAGACCCAGTGGTTAATTATCTCTGAGAGGAGGCATTCACATGTCACTGTCCAACCTGGTTATGGAGCATATGTGTGAAATATTTCTCTTCTGTTTTCTTAAAGACGTAAATATACAATAGTAGGTCATAGTTTTGCTCTGTTATGTTTCTTTCTTATTAACAAAATAGCATACTAATATTTTCAACGTCACAACATATATTTTGCCTGAATCATTTTGGCACATTGGATATAATCCTCAATTTGGGTGTCATCTCCCAATGCTCATAAAAGTTGTACAATTATTCAGCCTGTACAGGGATTATCACAAGGGGGTTCCAGATCCTTTTCTGGTCTTGGCCTATATTTCAGTTAAGTTGGCTTTCATTTCTGAGGATCATGTTAAATTTGAAGATGTACACCTGAACAGGGCTGTATCTATGCCCTGTCATTTTTCTGTTAATGCAAATGGATTTTTCTGATGAGAGAGTAACAGGTGAGAATGTAGAAACAGAGACAACAGAGACAAGCTATAACAAATTTCTCTTATTAGCATAATAAGCCTTTTTCTTTGGACATTGCACTGCTATGAGCAAGATCTTTGTCTAAAGCTTTTGACATAATTTACAAATACTTTGCAGGGGGAGCCCCGTCTCTATAACAAGAGGTCACATGTTTCTTATGACCTTCACCTGCCTCCGTGACAACGTCATCAAGCGATGCGTGGTGCGGAACGATCGTTGGTGAGGGTTCTTTTGAGCTTGACCCCATTGCGGATGGCCACCAGCATGTTTCCCCCCTCTTGTTCTCTGGCCTCCTCTCCTCCTCCCTGGAGCGTCTGGGTCAGCTGGTTGGGAAGGGGTACAGTGGGGGGGTTGGTAGATGCCTGACCGCTCCAGGACACCACAGGCAGCGAGACTGCATCCTCCGGTTCTGCAGATGTTGGAGAATCTGGGCTTTCTTCTCCCATGTCCTCTGCACTCTTGCTCCCATTAACTGCTCCTGGTGCATCAGGCACTTTGGGAATTTTTACGGGCACGACAGGAGTGCGGATAGGTATGGGGCCTGAACCCACAGAACCACATCGACGGGCAGAAGGTTTCGAGGAAGGGGTACGCCGGATTGTGGCAACCCCGGGGGTGACAATAACTGGACCATGGCCTATAGAATAGGAACAGAGACATAATGGGAGCTGAATTTGGAATAAAATATCGAATCTGAATAAGAGCTTGTAATGTTAAAAAACAATATATGCTAAGAAAAGTATTGGTGAAGTTTGAAATAATAAGTATTTCATATAATAACTTCTGTTACTGTCATTTCAAGATGATGAAATCAAAAAGTGAAAAATGGAAAGAAAAATAATCTTCAACTGTTCAGTTCTTCAATTGAAATACTATTCAAATAAAATGTATTTTCCTGGAGTACCTGGAGTTGGAGGATATGGCCCAATGGGAGCTGACTGATAAGCTCCTGTGTGGATTGGAGTGGAGGGATAGGCTCCCCCGTGGTAGGGCCCTTGTCCTGGATGAGGAGCCTGTGTGCTGGGCAGACCTGCTGTGGAGGCTGGCCGTTTGGTTTGGAACATGCGTCTATATGACTGACTGATGTCACTGTTTCTGGGGATGGTGGAGGACTTGTCAAAGTCAGGTTGCTGCTGCTGCTGTTCAGGCTCTTGGTCTCCAGCCATAGAGAAATAGTCAAAGTCTGATACTATAAAAATATTTAAGGAGATTAAAAATGATGGAAGACAAAAAGGAAACAAATGTTTGCGTAAACCTTGCTACCTTGTGATGGTATAGTATCTTCAGAGCAGCATGGTGTGTTAGTCTGAGTGCTGTAGCCACTGGAGCACTGGATGGAGTCTCTACTAGACCTCTGAGTGTCCAGTTCCAGACCTCTGGATAAGGCCAGAGCCAGTTCATCATGGGCCTCAATATCACCAGCCTGGACAAAACCAGATGCAATCATCCAAGAACAACAAAAACCCAACAGATTTTGGTCAAAATACAACCAGGTACAATACATTAAAGTCATTAAAGTCATTAGGTGAAACCCATTAAAGCCATTAAATGGGACCATTAATAGTAAGAGGCTTTTCACATCATCTACATGCCATAACTGCAGAAACAACAGCCTGCTAGAGGTTCAATGTGAGGTCACCTGAGGCTCACATTCAACAGATGGCAGTATATGTAAAATGACCAGTGCTCATAAGCGTCATCAAATACTGGCAAAACACTTTTAACTTTATCACTAAATAATTTGCTTGAAGTTCCAGAAAATCACTTAAGAGTTTTCAAATGTAAAGTTGCCAGATGAGAAGCATCTAAAGGGAGAAAAATGCTTTAAACAATATGGTCTTCCTGGATGACTAATGACAAAAACAAATCACAGTCCATCAGTTTATGGAGATCACCACATAACAGCTATAAAACACAGATGTTTAAAAGGAGAACATGTATAACATGGAGAGCTATCACTGTGGATAGTTCACTCAGTAACACATTTATGTGATTAAGAGCTCAAACAGTGAATGAATAAATGTTTGAAAAACTAACTGACTAACAGAGACAAGCTTGGTTAATGAATCTCTCTGTGAATTAGTTCACAACAAAATGCTAAACCACATGCTGTAGAAAGCAAACTGACCTTCAGAGGTGCAGGCACAATCCTATTCTTCTCTGATTGGCTCGGTGTTTGTATGTCAGCTAGAGATGTTGCTGATGTTGAGGCCTTGCCTGATGGGGGACTGTTACTGTTCATACTCCCATTACTGTCCAACACAGCTGGAGTCTCCTTGTCTTTCTTCTTCCTCAGTGTGTTGACCATAGGCTGGTCATAAGGCCCTGGCTTTGCCCAGTCCTGTAAACAAAAAGTTGTTTATTGTTGATTTCTCATGTTTCTCTAATGTGGTTTTCATGATGGTGAAAAATTCTCTCCCTCTTCATTTTAATTTGGAACATGAAATAATCCCCTACAGCGTAAAAGAAAACTACTGAATTGAAATGTCTGATGCATAATAAGCAAATAAGATGTGGACAAGGAAGACGGACATCGATCATCATGTCTGAGGAGGTGAACAAACCTTCCAGCTGGGAACTCGTGATGAAGGAACCATGAGGGACCCCATTGTGCAGTAGTGGGGGTAGTCTGGCAGCAAGGCTGAGGCAGGACGAGACCACGAACGAGTAGGGCAGGAGGTGGAAGTGGAGGATGAGGAGGAGAGAGGGAAGAAGGGAAAGGCAGTGCCTGACACTGAGCCAAAACTGCCCCCATTGGTATGCTGGTAGGGGGAACTGGCTGGGCTGTAATGGTCGAAACCATTGGACAGCTGGTTGTAAGAATGTAAGCAGACAAATGAAACAAAGAAAAAACAAAATGGGATAAATGATTGAAATGATGAACTGTGAGAAATGAAAAAAACCAAAAGCATCACTGAGGATAAATCACTCAAAGGAACACAAATAAAGGTATCCACATTTATCAAAACAGAAAACAAAAGATGGTTGTAAATGTTGAACTGAATGGAAAAGATGAAACCGATGTTGCATATTTAGGGAAGTCGGGTGGGTCTTTGGTTCCTTTTACACTTCTGTTAATAAACCTTAGTTGATACCTGGTGAAGCCATGTTTTTGCGGTTTAGTGTGAGTAAAATGCTGATGGCATTAATGGTGGAAGAGTTTTCACCTGGTCAGTAGTGTGCTGACTTGCAGTAGCAGCAGCGAGAGAAGAGGGGGAGCAGCAGTCATTGTGAAGCTGGCCAGTCTCTGACATCTCAGAGGATCTGGAACTGGGACATAGCTGGAGCAGAAAGGACAGCAGCAGGCAGGCAGTGAAATGAGACCAGAAAGACAGAGAGGGAGGGGGGTGAGGGAAGTTGAGACAGATAGACACGTATAGAAAAGAAAAATTGAAAAACAGACGTTAGAAGGTTGAAAGAGAAAAGTGGAGAGGGATCGGTTAGTTAGACAGCAGAGGAAACTTTTCCATAGTTCTTTGCAGTTAGTGAGGACCGCAGCCATGTGACTTAAGAGATGATGGACAGACAGAAGAGTCATTCCAGCTTTATTTGCATGAACAATAGCAGAGGTATGTTAGGTGTAGGCATTGCTGATGGGAAAGTTCTTATTTGTAATATACACAGTATCTTCACAAATGAGTGATATTTAAAAGGAATTTTGATTAAATGAAGCTTTGGATATTTTACTAATAATGTTATATTTGATTCATGTTTTTCTTGTCACCCTTCAGAAGATGATCAGAGGTTGGAATCACCAATGGATTGTTGTCCTGTTAAGAGGTGGGGGATTAAAAACAGTTGAAAATCAAACTATAAGAATAAGCAACAAGGCTATCCTCATTCAAACATCAGCTACTGTACCTACACCCAGAATGAGGTATTGAGAGGGCTGATTCCCAGGGCTGGACTGTAAATGGGTCAGGGATAGACTTGCCAAACCACCTTCACTGCATCATAAAAACTTGGAGCCTAACTATACCAGTGTGTTCTGGGCAGGGGAACTCTGGTTGCTGGCGTGCATGTCAACGTCAACTACTGCTGCTGCTCTCACGATTTGATTGCAAACCACAAACCCCACACAGGCAATCCCCTGGGGGATCTGACTGACAATTATCTCACAACCTCTGTCAGATGGTTAGATTAAACTGACAGAATGAGACCTGCCGATAGAGACATATTCTTAATTCATGTAAAAAATGCTGGTGACAGTGTAACATATAATTTTACTATGATTCATTTAATGAAACTACAACAGAAACTATGATCAAGCCTGTAGGTTTAGCCAAACCACAGTCTGTCACAGTGGTCGACTTTTTAATAGCAGGATGGGCCTGACCTGTTTTGCCCTGGGGTAGAAAGGAGGCAGACTAATTTCCTGCACATAAATGCTATAATAATAGCAGTAAAATGACTTCACCATGATCACACACACTAACTGCTGCCAGATAAATGTCTCTCTTAGGAAGACTGACTCTCACTTGGGAGCCAAAATTATGGATAAGTGTGTGTATCAGTAGGGTTTTTTCTTACCTTTGTTTCGGCTGGCATTGGTGAGGATGATTTGGACAAGGTGTTTTGGTCTTGTGATGAAGAAATGAAGCCGGAGTCGTGGGAAGAGATGCTGGATAACCGAGCTGGGGCCTGCTGGGGTAATGTGGAGCTGCGATAACGATGGCGAGGGTGATGGTGGTGGAAGAGATGGTTTGAGGAAGAGGAGGAAGAAGAAGAGGAAGGAGAATGAGAGTGAGAGCCACTGGATCCCCTGGAGTCACTACTGTTAACGCTGTTCAGACTACTATGAAGGGGCAAGGAGCCAGGAATGAGGGGAGGACAAGATAAAGAAGTTTGGCAGAAAGGGAGGGTAAGGAAAATCAAGTCCACCACAAGTTATGGATTTAAGAAGGAATGTTAAGAAGAGATAAAAAAAATAAGAGAAAATAGAAAAGATATGGAAAGCAGAGGATTGGGGGAATGTGGAGGAGACAGGGTGGAAAACAATTAACACAGCAGACCAAGATGCAACGAGCAGTGACTGAAGCCAATCCCACAAAACCAACATAAAAGGTGTATATCACACTGAGAATGTTTATGGGCAGGAAATAACCAATTACATGCCTCTGAATTCACACAAACAATTATAAAAGTAGCATAAAGACAGGGTCTAATTATTGTTGGAATAAATATAATGTGTTAAAAATCAAGGCAAAGCTATATAACTGGCTTATGATGCTGGTGATGAAGTATAATGAATAAGTATACACTGAATGAATAAATATACGAGTATAATGAAAAAATAAAAAACACAAAAATGTGTGCAATAACCCCACACATTTACAAAACTGTAGAAAATTGCCAACCCTTTATTTACTATAAACAGTTGACATATCAAATGTTAAGGTCTGTTTCTTTAAGAACTGTATTCCTTCTGGAGTTTAATGCTTGTAAGAATTTCATAAAAAATAGGAAGGGACAAGGACAAGAAAAGTACAAAATAAAGTAAAGAATTGTGCAATGTTTGAAGAACAAAAAAAAGTGCAAAAAATAATTGCAAAAAAAACCCCAAAAAGGCTAAACCCATCATTCATCATTCTGTAACATTATACAACTAATTCATCAAGTGAACTTCAGTTAGTGAACAAAGTAAAAAAAACAAAAAAAACATTTTTTTTCAAGATAGTTCTGTCATCATATTCTGTATTGCCATACTGTATGTATATATATTCTTATAAACAGTAACATTTCACAATGTTAATTCCATATGTTTTTTTTTGACAATTCTTAATTAGATATAACTTTTGATTAATATAGAAATGATTACATTCTGCTTAAATTACCTTGCCTCTGTTGTACCTCACTTCCAGATTTTGGAAGTGAGGTAGCTCAACAGTAGCTGCCCAACAAACATTGTACAAACAAATGAAGATGTGTCAAGAATGAATCAATACAATCAGCTGCCTTGTTTACCTTTTAGCAAGGTAATTCAAAGTATAATCCATTCGTTGTCATAATGACGATTTTAAAATGCATCTCCTGAGATTCCAACGGAACAGATGCAAAGCAGAAAACAGATTTCTGTGTTTAAAAACAATGCAGTTTGGCAAAAGAAAAAAATTAACAGAGACTAAATAGCAGCGAGGACAGAATGAAGAAGACATGATCTGAACCTCTTAGGACCAAACAGTGTTCTCAAGTTGATGTCTATTTTCTTAAGTCATTGGACATCCACAGAATATGTTTGTCACCAAATCTGATTATTTTAGAACATTTTTTTGCTATAACAAAAGCTGTACAAATAATTTCTGTTCTTATTGACCACTAGGTGGCAGGCATGGTTTAAGTAAAACAGTTATCAGTCTGGTAAAAATCCATACCCAATCAATAAGGTTAAGATGTTAAGATGATATTGATAACATCTCGTTTGTAGATGTTATTTGATCCTACATGCTAAGATGTAAATGTTTGATAGTACTTCTAACGTCTATGAAAAAAATCTCTCCATAGTTTCATCTCCTCTTTAGCTCCTGGAGACTTGTGACAATTTTAAGTGGAGTAATTTAATTTAGCAGTTGACATCATTTTCAAGTGGACTGTGAAAGATTTTATGAGAACAGAAGCTAAATCTGCACTTTAAAAAAAAGCCCTTCTTTCACTTAGTTGAAAACATGAGGTTTCTAATTGAGCTTACCTGCACATGCTAGACTTCCTGGACATGGTGGTGCTGGGGGATGAGGGTGGTGTTTGATATGACCAACCATAGTCTGAGCCCTTTAGGTCCAAGATCACCTGAAACAGAGTTAAAATATTAATCATGACTATTAATGTCAGGAAGAGAGGCAGTGTGCAAAGCTGAAAGGGAGAGCAAGTCCTTATATCAAGTCAAAAATAAAATGTGTTGTTTTCTGATTGTTTTAACTTTGGCTTTTCCCCTCACCTGTTCACTAGCAGGAGGAAGCTTGTGTGGATCAGAGGTCAGTGCCTTGAGGTCTTCAGATATGGTTTGGAGATGGGTAACTTCTCCCAACATAGAAATCTCCTCATCCTACACAAATACAGGATGTGGAGAGCAGAAATGTTCACAAATAAAACAATTTAATTACAGTCTGAGTAGTAAAAAGTGAATTGAAGAATCTACACCAACAAGCAAAACAGTTTATAATTCATGGCAATGTCATGGTGTGAAGAAAAATAAAGATGTAACAAGACATGAACAAGAAGCAAAGAGATTGCAGTTTCTCCCCCTTTTATACTCACCACAACAGGCCGCAGCATGGCTACAAAAGAGCAAAATCTCTGTCTCTCCTCTATCAAAGCCTTCCTCAAGGCCTGTTTCTCTGTCTCTTCCAGGAGAATGTATTTATCGCTGACATCCTGCATTGCACTGTCCAACTGGGGCTGGATATCACCACGGCCTTGGAAACCAAGTGGACACAAACATGTACAAAAGAATAAAATACAGCATATCTGTCGTGTAAAGCAAAATGGCAAAATAGTACCTGAACATTCCTAACATTTAAAGGGAACATTTAATATAAATTTGACCACCAGACCAAATAACATTATACCTTTATCTATCGACACAAATATTAAAAAGATGTATGACACAGTAGCATGCATAATGAATCATAAAACATGTCTATGTAGCAATGAATGAGCATTTAATGACACTTTCTCTTAGGTGCTGACTTGAAATACTTCTCTGTACATTATCTTCCCATTGTGAACAATGCTATCATCAATGAAACCATTTGAATGTCTCCTCTACTTTTGCTATCTCCTAAGCATGAAGGGCAATTCTTGATACTGAAGTGTTTCCTGTCTCTTGTTAAAAAGTGGCAAAAGTGTTCTTTACTTCAGGCCAATCTGTTATTTATCAATTTATTATGACATGACAGAAAAAAAACAAGTCATTTTGACATTATCTTTCACCCTTTTTACATTACCAACTTAAATTCCTGGGAATTTCAAAACAGAGGTCACAGAGACTGTGTGGGTGTCAGCTTTTATACCTACAAGACCATCTGGCCTTCATGCTGTGCATATGTGTGTTTTAATATACATATGTAAATCCAGAGCAGGACATTTACAATCTCAAGGTGATCCTCTTATCCAGCACTGTGTGTTCGTACTGTACTGAGAAATGTGTGTGGCTGCAAGCATTTGTGTGTGTGATTTTAAAGGAGGATACCCTGAGGCCTAATCAGGCCCTCTTGAGTTCTTTAAAGAGACAGGAAGGCTGGCGACTGCTCATGACTGAATGATATACAGTGGGCCTCAGAGGCATTATCAAACCACCCAAGCTACAGTTACACACAAACATGTACACACAATTTTAACTTTGATGAAAAAAGGTTGGGCCCACAGTGAACAACTCTGTGGTCTTTCTGTCTGGTTTTATGTCCGGGCAAAGATAAACTGGCGTGTTTCGTTGACGTTTGCTGTAAGGCCCTATATCATGCAAAACAGTGATAAAGAAATAAAGAGTTACACAGGCAAATAATCCTTATGTCCTTAAATGTAAATCCGTACAGACTCACCTATATGTTACACATAACATAATTTAGAAGCTATATTTCTTAATATCTCTATCATTAGTCGGCTAGATTATGATAAAAATGTTTTGAAGCCCATATAGAGACACTAGTATATCAAAACGACAAACTAAAGTATTAAGGAGCAATTTAAGTCCTACGAGAAAATAAATTTTCCATATGTGAAGAGAATGCATTTATCGAACTTGGTAGAGCGAGTTCAATGCTGGACTCGCAAGAATGTGAGTTATGCAAGCCTTTATGACAGCTCCTACTATATTACATTATACAGACCGTGTTAAAGTAAATCGACTGTAGAAGCCTGACTGGAAAACACAATTGCAGCATATACTTTTAGTCTCATATCGATCCAAAGGGAACTTTCTGAGTAGTCTGGTGTACAATTATATTGTGCAAGGGCTTGTGAAGAGCAGGCTGTATGACTGAATCTGTAAATGGTATGACAGGCCTCACTCATTAGCCTCCTTTCCACAGCAGGACCAAACTCATTAATGATGTCCCTGCAGGCAAAATCTTTTTCCATCGTGTTGCTTTGGAAATTATTTGTAATTTGGGTTGACATTTCAAAGATGCTTCAGTCACTAGTTGTCATCATTACTGAAATTTAATACAAACATAATTCATGATGTAAATCAATAAAGTAAAATTGCCAACAGCTGAACCTGCTGAATGTAAACTGTGATAACATTCCCTCTACATGGCATGAAAACACAAAACTGCGTGAAAGCAGGCTCAGCTGTACATGTCATGACATACAGCATATTTTTTTAACTTTAGGTCTCAGGGAAAGGCAGCTTTAAAAGCTTTTAAGCCAAGGATGCTGTGGTGCCTGGATGAGAGCACAATGAGTTCTGGGTTTTGCCCACCAGTTCAAATACTGGTAATCTGTTTTCTCAACAAAACCAAAGTGGTTTTGGAGAGGCACAGCTGAAAGTTGAGGTACTTTGTCTGAGACAGATGGAAAGCCAAATATTTTCTTTGTTGCTGTTTTTTGTAAAGCCCATGAGCAGCTTGACATTTTTCTCAACTTGCACTTCTGTTAAGTGTTGACCGATGAAGAACCATCTTAAGCTTTGATTTATCTAATTATGGCAAAAAGCTGTAATCTACTGCATACATGCAAGACCACTGATCTCATGCAGACTACTTAATTATTCTCTTTAAAGTGAATCATATCTATGACACTTCTAATTACTATAAATCATGTAATAAAAAATAAATGTAGGATTTGAACCAGAAACATGATCACAGAGTTGATGTAAAAGATGTAACTGAAGTAATGGAGAGCATCTCACACATGTGCAAGGACATTAATGTGAGTTGAGACAATGCAGGCACATCCTGACATGGAATTTAAACTTGTGGTAAAGAAAGGGGTTGTTAGTGCAGAGTTTGAGCTTCTGTGATGTTACAACTTTGTGTCTGCTACGGATTGTTCCATGGTTTCTCAACATTCCTGATCTCTGTGCTACAAACTTTCAACCACAAGCAAATACTAAAGTTCATTGAAGATCTGTGTTCAGCGTCTGTACTGTAAACAATTCCACAGATTTTTCAGTTGTCAGTGATTACAGACAAACAGCTACTTGTGATACTTATGGACTGAATATATTACTTTTACAGTTTTACAACTTTAGGATGAAATGATAATAACTGTAGATGTCCTGTGTGTCTCCAAAATACTGCAACATAACAAGAGCATTTTACATGAGATTTATAATAAAGGTAACTTATTATCCAATTTATTTGAAAGGAGAAGGTAGAATATCAAGGTGAAAAAATTGTCTGATGAAAAAGGAGACTAAGATAAGGAGTAAGGAGGAGTAAGATAATCTAATTAGACAGTAAATTCTAAACTGCAGATGTTCAGCAGAATATTATTTACAAACTGTCCTTCTATTAGCACCGCAAGGTTACACAAATTACTGTAACGCAAAACCCAAGATTGAGGAGTTGGACTTTCAATGTACTATATACTAATTTGGAGTTTTGACTAAAGGGGCTGAAGTGGCCCCTCAGGCTGTGCACATGTAGATACATGTGAAAACACAAATAAGATTAACTGCTCCAGCTTTCACATGGCCAGTGATTAAATTACAGCGCAATTACAGGCTGTTCTTTAGTGCTGCTAAGGTCTCAGGTCAGAAAAACACCCTCACAAGACCAATATCAAAGATCTTGACTAACTAACATAAGCACACAGATGGTACGTTATATCTGTGAAAAAGTAGAGGACCCCTTTTTCAAGCAGCTCTTTCCAAAGAATATTACACAGATTTAGTTATTTTCAAGGTAGCTAGATATTTTCTTTGGGTAGCATGCTGCTTAACCAGCTATCACTTTCACCACAGAATGAGAAAGTGTCTTGTTGAACCTTTAAGTGGGGAATTTGCTTGTTCTCTATGCTTGGTTCTTCTCTGAGTGCCTTGCTTCCTCCCACAACCCAAAGACATTTTGTTCAGTAAACCAATGATTGTAAATTTGCGGCAGGTATAAATGTGAGTGTGCAGGGTAGTCTGTCTTTGGCCTGCCTTTCCCTTACGTCAGATGGATTCAACCCCAGCCCCCTGTGACCTTGATCAGGGTGAAGCATGAATAGAAATTTTTAAGAAACTTTTAAGAGTAAGCTAAAGACCCAGCTCTTTAAGGAGCATTTCTGCACTTAGTTTTACTTCTCTGCTCATCTGGATGAGTAGCAGATTAGTACAGTTCTTTGTATACCTCAGCATCGAGAAAGCTACGTTTGCCAAGAATGTTATCATGGTGTCGAAATTAAGACTTAGTTTTGTAGATGAACGGGACTAGGGGATGATGGGAAAAAAAAAATTGCATGCATGATAGCACCTGTGTCCAACTGGACTCACAGCAGTCTGACCGCACTTAGCCATGCTGTACCTTCCTTTGGGATTTCTTGCTTGTGTTGCTTTCTCAAATGTAAGTCGCTTTGGGTAAAAGCGTCTGCTAAATGACAGTAATAGTAGTATTAGTAGAAGAAATTGGGTGGATTGATATATAACTTTCCTTCCTAACAGGAACAGCATAAATTGCTTGGTTCCAGTGGAAGTGGTGTAATTCTGCAGATAAATACAACATGATACACTATCAGTTGCTGTTGTTATAGTATGGCCAAAAATATGCCTAGAATTGAATGTGTTACTTCATCTTCAGCTCAAAGCATGGCTCCACCCACTGCATAATTTTGAAGAATGCAAAAAACTGAACAAGTGGGTGAACTAGGTTTTGGGAGGAAAGAGCAGAGAGAAGGGGCAACGTGCAAGGTGCTGTCTTGCACCATCTTATCTGTTCTGTTTGGAGAAAAATGAAATAGTGAGGGCACTTGTTACAGAATGTTTTAAGTCGAGGACCTTCCCCCTACACAATCCCATGAAGTCGATATTTATGTGGTGGAGGGCAACGGTGGTGTACCAATTTGAGCTGTTGGCTCCAGTTCCAGCAGTGTTAAAAATCAGGGATCTGTGAGCCAAGACTAGAGTTGAAGAGCTTTTGCGTAGCATTATTCTAGCTATAAGGGAAAGAACAGTCTGGTGGTGGCTTTATTTCTGTCAAAAGCTCAAGTTCAAAGATTGAACATGAAATTTCAAGTCGACTGTTAGCAGACAGTACGGTAAACTCTTTTGAGTGATGAGTTCTAATGACAAACTTCAATTCTAACAATATAATTGATGAGTTTCATGTCAGTTCAGTCACATGGTTTTGATTATAATTGACACAATATGTGTGGTGCAAAACCTCTATAAAAATGTTTTTTCTTGGGGCTTGTAAAAAATAAATGGCAGACACTGAATGGGATGGCGCATTAAGAGAAAAAAAGGACAGACGTTGGAACAGGCCAAAGAAAAGAAAACAAACATATGAACCATGATTTTCTGTACCCTAAATCACAAACTTATAGACCAAAGATTCACATCTAAAACAATTAATTGAAAATTAAACTGTGGCAAATAAAGACTGTAAATATAGTAGCAGATCTAAGGAAGAAATCTGAACATGCAAAGATTTGATAGCACAATATATGCAATAATATATGCATAAACAGTAGCTACTTCACAATGTAATCAAGATGCTTGGTAAAGCATTGCAGCATAAACAATAGTGAGTCAGTCTACTCCACATTCTGACTTACCTAGATTATCAGCTGCAGTGCAGCGTAAGGTGAGGGATGGTATCAAAAACACATGGAACAGGGAGAGGAAAAAGATCCATGTCAACTGAAAGGCTGCTAGCACTAAACACTAATCAATCTTTGAAATGTGCAGTTCTGGATGTTTTTTAATCTTAAAGAAAATGGAAAACTACAGGCAAGTCACTGATATATGTCTTTTAACTGATGTAATTGTCAAATGTTTTCCTCCAGTTTTTAAAAAAAAACTAAGTAGATGTTGGATTGTTTTGAGGTCTCATTTGAATGAAATCTGCTGGTTTATTTGATTACAGTAGTAAACTTATATGTTGAATCATCTGTCTCAGAAACTAAAAGTGGTTATGGCTACTTTTTTTTTTTCATGCAGGCCTATTAGTCAGTGAACTGAGAGTCTTCATAAGTTATGCTAATAGTAGGTATTTTATACCAAACAAATGTTGGGTAGCAAAATTAAGTCTCAAGCAGTTTGCAGAATCACTGACATTTCTGGATGTTTCTCTTGCTTTTCCCTCCCTTTTTAATATTTCTTAACTTTAGGAATGGAAATCATAAAAGTCAAACTAGAACCCCCACTAAATAACTAAAGGGATAGTCAACATATTCTTTTCTGTACTCTATTTTCCATCTGAGTAGGTGAATGTGTATGTAGATCCTGAGCCAAGAGAACAGCAGAGGGGGAAAGCCCTTGCCCTCTTAAAGAGAGTTTACCAAGTAAGGTAATGTTTAGCTTTACTAGGTCTGCACAACTGAGTAATACATGTGTCATCCAAAGAAAAACTCATTTGTACAATTTTGACATGTTAAAAGGTACTTGGGTTCTGTAATCAAAAAAGACTTAATTCTTTTGAAAGAAATGACTGAAACACAGACACTGTTTTAAATAAAACAAGCTGAAGTATTTCAACTGTACATGAGCTGGTTTGTACCCCCTTCTACCCTCCTGTAAACTAATACAAAACAACTTCTTGACAAAATACTTAAACAAGACAAATCACTGCGAAATTCCCTAAAAGGTCAATGGAAAACCCCCATTAATCTTAGGCCAGGCTAAGGATAGGAGTTATAAAGCATTTATGACCAAATTACCAACTCAATATCAACAACCTTTTTTTTCCTACTGTTGTAGAAAACACAAATGATCTTTCAGTGTTAGGGACACAAAATATTCAAGCTGCCTGCTTCCAGACAGAGCACGAAAGTAGCTGAGAGCAAAAGAATGTAACAAACTTCTTATGACAAATTCCCTCAAAAATACTTTGGATGGATCGATTCGAGAGAGTTAGTACAATACTCCAAGTGTTAAATAGGTTGTAGTTTTTTAAGACTGTATAATAAAGATAATAACTGAATATGGTGTAGAGTTACATTCATCTACTTTTCATGCTTTAGTCAAAATTTTACTTTTAATGCGTCTTGGTGAGATAGTCAGATTAGTCGTAAAACTAGGTCTCCATCAATAACAGATTAAATGTAATTTGCTGGGTTATTTTGGTTAATTTGCCGAGGCTCTAGTGCTAAATTTTTCGTTCTTTCTTTCTTTCTTTTTTACCTTTCTTTGCCTTTTTCTGAAGTTTCAGCGTGTCTGATGACTTCTTCTTAATTTCCTGACGAGCTCTTTTGTACTCTGTTTAAAATAGACAAGGTAAAAGAGGTCAACCAATTGTTGAGAAGATTCAATAAAGTTTAATAGGCTGCAAATAAAACTGGTGGCACAAAGTAATAAACAAAAATAGTGTGACAACGGCAATATTACTCTGTCAGTACCTAATTTAGTCAAATACAAAGTGAATAGAGCTAATGAAATAAGACAATTAGAACCTTACACTGGCTTACAGGATTTGCGTGTGATTATACTTGTGTATCCCACCTTTTGCATGGTCCTTGTCCAAAGTGTTAACACCTCTTTTCCATTCCTCCATCTGTTCCTGTAGAGGGTTGATCAGACCCTCCAAGAAGCACCTGTAAAAACAGCAGGTTGTCCACTTGTGGTCAATTTAAAGGTGAATCTAACTAAATAATTTGCATTTTGTGTTAGGAAAGTTAAACATTTTTGTTCTTCAGGCTCTTCCGAAATCAATTTCAGATAAGATAATGGATATTTCAATGAAAGGGGCAGGTCTTTGTTTTCACTGGTTTAAAGTGACATTATTATTAAAAAAGAGAGGTGCATGGGAAAATCAGTCATTTCAATTTTACAGCACAGACGTATATTTCTCATCCAACTGAACCAGGAAGCAGGCTGTCAGACTTGTAAAACTTACAAAACAACGAGTCTGGTTTGTTTATTTGACATATAATCTTGTGTCAATCATTAACATGCAATGGGGGAGGGGGGCTACAGACTGTGAGAAAATAATGTCTGCCTGTGTGTGATTGTGCAACACATGAGGAAGTAAGAAGCTTGTGCAGTTATGTCTGTCAATCATTACCCAACTCTGTACGTCTTTCAAGACATGTTTGTGTGTTTCAGAAGCTGCGTGTGAGAAGTGGACAGCTGCAGTGTTGGTGCATGAAACTAAAATTAGACTACTCCCTCTTGCAGACATCACCACAGAGTGTGTGTCAGTGGGTGGTTGGTGATCACAGCCCTTAAGTGCACAGCCCCTGCTATGGAGATCCAAATGGAATCTCTACTGAAATGCCAAGTTAAATTAAAGAGCCCCTTGTCTGTAATGTGTGTGCACAACAGAGTTATGTTGTGTGCGTCTTTACTGAGACATTATAGATGCATGTGCTGCCAGACGAATTGCCTCTTTTCTAGCATTCCACAACAAGGGGCAGGATCACCCATACACCCAAAATTTGGTGAGCTAATAATTCAACTATAAACTGTTTTATTGGAGCTGGACTGCAAGTAGAGGAGCTTGGGTTAGAGAACATTAAATGTGTAATCTTCCTTACATGGAGAACTGTTTGAGTTTAGCCTCAATGCTGCGATGTCTCAAACACATTCTGGTTAATGCTGAGCCAATGTCTCTGGTGCCACCTGGAAGATATAAGAAGGGAGACAAAACAAACGTATGAGCAAACAAACGAAAATCACTCATATTCATCTTCATAAGCAAACTTAGACATGTTGGGCATCATATTTAACTTAACCATCATCAAGAGTCAGTGGAAAAGAACATGAAGTACCAAAGATATCAGTGGTCAAGTTTGTATCAAGTTTCACCTTATAAAGATAAACTTTTACGAAAAGGGTCATGAAACTGAGAAATGTAATTGCATTATTTTTCTTGTTTTTACACCAACTCTGTTTATCTGATAAAGTCTTTCTAATAAGCAATTTCTAAATAGTTGGATTTCTATAATCACAGCGGTTGGGTGAAGCTGTATCAAGTATTAGAATATTTTGTTATATAATATCAGCTGGATAAAACCCATAACACTTACCTTTAATATCTGCTAAAATAGATATTTGAATTTGAATGCTCTATGTATTTATAACCTGATTTAAATGATCCATAATGCACCAATCTGAATGTATTGCCTTATGTCTAAAAAATACAGTAACAGCCTTTGGCATTTATGGTAAAGTCAGTAAAGCTAATGCTGATGGACAAATTGACCTCAAAACTGAAGGAACCTTTAAAAGATAAGCTCTGTAGAATTTCTCCAGCAGATTGCAATTCTACTATTTGCGCAAATATTTTGTTGAGAAAAAGTTATGGGAGGTTGGAACTGGGACCTAGCTAGTGTAGGTTCTTGTGTTTGCTTGTGTTGGTTTCTTCCACAACGCCCCATAATAAGGTTCTGAAGCTGGCTGACGGAACTATTGTCCAGCTGGCTAGTTTCTCTTTAAGTATTTTGGTGTGACTCTGCTCATATAGAACACAGACAGAAGCAGAGAGACCTTGTATCAAAACTCTACAGAGTTACTGTGACATGCTGCCCTATGTATCAGAGACAGAGAGATGCTCTCGGTGTGTGTGTTTGTGTGTGTGTACGTGTGATAGAGTGTGTGTGTTTGTGTTTGACTGTGATAATCGGATGTGGAGCATAAAATCCCCTCCAACAGAGCAAACCATTCTGCTGTCAGCACTGTCCTTGCTGCATGCAGAGGTACATGCAGAGCTGTCACTCACTCAAAGCCACTCCCCCTCAGATCCACCACACACATTTAAAGACAACCATCTTTGACTCTACACATGTGCAACACATGTGTAAGAGGATGTTGATTTGGACTCTAGTATTAACACAAAGATAATGACAGGAATCCAGTAGCTATGACTTTAAAATGCCAGCTTATGTCTAATGTATTTTGAAGTCCTGAACTTAAATAATGTATTTCACTTGCATTATTGTTTTTTTTTTTTTAGAACGACCAAGCATGAATTGTCTCAGAGATACTAACTTAAAGTCTATTAACCATTTTAGAGAACCTATTTGTTCATATGTTTAATCTATGGATAATATCTGTACCACTGAACCCAGTGCTACTCTAATATTTGCCCTTTATCCATTCACCCATTCATTTATTCATTCCTTCTTTTAGCGCGCTTGTTTTAACAAGAGTGTGTGGCTATTACAAAAACCTCTCTGTTATACAACACCATAATGCCCATTCATTCCTGCGTTGACATTTCAGGTCATCATATCCATCCATCTATGCACATCTCCCTTACTGCTTGTTATTTTAGTGGGTGTGGCTCATTGATGTCACATTGCCACAGAGAGACCACACACCCAAAAAGAGAGGAGTTAGTTTTTAATTATAAAGTTACTGAAGCTGTCAAGGGAAGAGTTTGGTTTCAGCTGATTATTAATTTGCCACTACCCCACCCACCCTTTTGGATTCAATATCAGGCATGAAATGAGAGTGCCACAATCGACTCTGGGATTATGCACAATACAAAGAAAGATTGCACTTTTTCTGCGGTCAAGTGAGACTTGGTGTCATTCACTTGACCTCCATTTGAAGAGCTCCCGTGACAGTTAGTTATTCAATTATAGAAATTTGCATTAGTCAAACAAACTTTACCCATGTCGTGAGAAAAAGCAAGTAAAGCTACCATAAAACTAGGCCATACATGTAAAAGTCTAAGGATAATTGCACTAATTACAATAATCGTAAAAGTATTTTTGCTGAACTGAAATTAATTCAGCTCTACCGTGGGAGAAACTAACAACTCATCTTTTCTCAATGTTTTCTTTCTCTCACAGTGGGTAGCTAGCCTTTGTGGCCTCTGCTTTGTCTACCAGTTACTGTGGAAACTGTATACAATATGCAAGTGTTTTGCCTTTGTAAGATTTTGTGATTGATTAACTATGACTACTTTTCTTGTTTGCTTGGATGCTGTCATATTGTGAGAAATTCTCAAATTGATTACTTGACTGATTTCGAACATGTTACCTTTGTATGAAAATAATCCAGTCACAAGAGCTGTTAGGCATTAGGTCAGCCAAAAGTAGATATCAAACCAATCCGCTCCATTTGTGTTAACATTGTTTTGAATAAAGTGGCTGCTAATACACAACACATTGTCTACTTTGTCTAGCACCGAGTGACCCTAGGATAGAAATAGTTGCAATGGCAGCTCCAGTTGTCTGTGACTCACACACTCACAAACACTCACAAAAAGCAAGCTCCCACTGCCTCACTACCAGGACAGACCACTTGTGTGTGTTTGTATGCGTAGTGACATAGCTAGCTGTCAGTAGGAATAGCTGCTGTGTAACATGCTTATTTCGAAAGCTTATAATTATCCCTGCACCACCAACCTAACCGGCTGGAAAGATACACAGACTCAAAATATCTATAAGCTCCATTATCTACATGGCCAATAATAAACTGACCAGCTAGTGGGCAAATTGTAAAGCTCTTACAACTACAGACATATGCATACTGTATACAATAATTTTATAGAGTTCATACAGAAATACTGGATGTATTTAAAACAAATACCAGGAATTTGATAATCAAATCTATTTCTATGAATTAACCAATGAGGACAGAATACAAATGGGATATTGTTTTACTCTAAGTTATGCCAAGAAACTACTCATTTATTCAAAACAACGCTTTTATTGCAAAGTTTCCGATATTCAATCTTTCTGTCTGAGCTAGAGTAAGGACTCTGTAGGGATAATTGTGGCAATGGTAATAGTTTTCCATCTGTGTAATTGTGTTTGTGTGGTGGTGGTGGTGGGGGGCATGGGGGTGAGAAAAAGGGAGATAGGATGGCAATTTGATGTCAGGGTGCCAAGTCTGTCCCTGTCCTCAACCCCCTCCAGACTGTTCCTTGGAATGTCGCACTGTGCTGACACAGAGGGTGTGTCTAAGTGTGTGTTTTTGCACTTTGTCAGAGAGAATTTGAAAGAAAGGTCTTCAAAAGTCCAGTGAAATCGGAAGTGTAGGTGTAAATGTAATTGAAACAATCTGTGAAAAGAATCACATTTAAGAATCTTTATACTTAGCTTTCATTTTACGATGAAACCTTTATAGTTACAGTATGGCGCAGCACTAAAAAATCCTGCGAGTAGCCACTGTTTATACTGCACTTTAAAAAGGATAATATTCTTAGAAACCCACTTGTTATAAAAACTTGCAAGATGACTGTCCCAAAGACAGCAGGTTGCGTAACGCCTCCTTTCAACAGGCTGAATGAAAGATGGAAGGACAAAGTTCCTTTCTTCGGCTATGCTCATACAACAGGATTCATTTTCAGGTTGCTGGTGAAATTTGACTCAGTTTGATGGAATCTGAAACCATTTATAAGAATGGCATCAATGCAGCAGTATTCAATATGATACAGTATGACCCTCTGCTAAAGGTAAGCCACTTAAACCTACAATAAAAATATAAAAACAGTGTTTTAATCAGACAATCATATGGCATAGTTAAACTTAGAGCCCAATTGTGCAGGGACAGGACTCAGAGTGGAGATCAATTGACAAAATCACGAGTTTTGTAGCAGTTTACTTCTGGCATGCTGTCTCTGTGAAAGAGATCACAACAGAAAAAGTGGAAAGAGCTTACAGGTCACCTAAAACCAACCAGAAACACAACAGGACAGTGAGAGGCTTGAAAAAAATAAATCTCTCTATCTTGTCAGTTGTGATGTGTTAGAAATGTTCTGCTTTGTTGTTTCTATGAATTTGACTGGATCTGCTGTTTGCAAGAAGTGTTTTATTACAAAAATGTGTTTTTACAATCACACAGTTTGAAGGCTAATTTTTTCTCATACTCTGGGTGAAAAATCTTTATTCAACAACACTTATACACTCCAAATATTTTCCACTTATGATTCAGTCTGTATTTTTAAAAGCTTTGACAGAGCACCATATTAAATATCTAATTTATAGGCTGATTCATAGAGCATTTCATCCTAAAACATGGTGAAAATTGAAGTTTTTATAGTTAGATGACAGTATTTTCTGATGTATGAAGTGACAGATCCCCTCTGTAAAAACCTCTGACTCTAATATGTTAACAAAATGGAACAAGAACTTTGAACCTTGTTTTAATCAAGTATTCGGATTTCTTTCTAGAAATACATGTTAATTAGTACATTATTATTCATTCCTATTAATTATTGTCATAATGTGAGGTAATAAACAAGGAATGTTTTATGATGATGCCTGTTAGTTATTTTTTTTCAATACAGAGCAAATTAATAAGTAAAAAAACTAACATTATAACACATCAGGCAAATAACAGAAAAAATACATTGATATTTTATTTGTGTGTGGGACCCTATTTAATAATTTAAAAAAAGAAGGAAAAAAAAGTGCTTTTAAACAGATGTTTGCCAGCCCCTGATATGCTATGGATGGGAAATCTGATAAGAAGAGATTTACAAGGAATATAAGGAAGAAGACAGAGGAGCAAAGTGAGGGAATGGTCAAAAGGTGAGTAGTTGTGTATAATCATATATCCATATGTATATTTCATATGAAAACAGATGATGGAATGGGAGAAATAAATATACTAAGAGAAAGTTTCGGAAAGTAGATTTTACATGTAGATCAGTGGTTGGCTAGCCACAACCAACTCCGTGCATGGGCACCAGATGGTTGTTGTTAACTACGGGCCAGTGGTTACACAGATAAGAGGCTGAGGGCTATAGGCAGCTGGATACACATACGCATATATTCTCCCAGATGGGCAGAGGTAAGGCGATCCGTTCACCAGTTAATTAGAGATCAGGATAAACATGAAAGCTCACTACCCTAAACCAGCTAAATTTTCAAATTCAGCTGGTTTAGCTTCTTCATGTTAGTCTTAAATAGTTTTTACACAAATGCACAGCAATGCTGCATGTAACATGCATGTGCATCCTCTTTCAAACAGGCATCACTTTTTTTCATCTGCTGGCAACTGAACAGACAGGCCAGTTGCAGTAGGGCTGAATAATTTAATTTGCAATTACGTGCTTCTTACAGGAATCCTACAGATTGACTCATAAAATGAAAATAGTATTGTCCAAATGGTCATACTTCCTGGTTTTATTATGCATTATTAGATGCAGCATACATATAAATAAAAGGAGGAAAAAAGCTGAATCTAAAAAAAAAGAAAAAAAAAAGTGATGCAGCAGCCTCTCGACTTTGTCTTATACATGGGGCAGACAATGTAGAGACAGTGGAGCTAGTGAGCCCAGTTTTAGAGAAAATGATTACATTTTCATGTTTCATTTATCGGTTTTATCTTTACAAAATTTTAAGCTTAGGTCCATTTCAGACATGCAGAACATTTTATCATTGGCTTAAAAGGAGTAAAATAAAACATTTTGAATGTTTCTTGACATTGTTTCTTTTTAGTTCACATGTTTTGATCCTGTGAGGGTCATGCATGTTTTTCAACATGTATGTGTGTTTTCAACATGTATGTGTGTTTTCATGACTGAATAAACAAAATTCTTGAGGTAAAAAACTCCCACAAAAAGAAACATAAGATTCAAATCCAAATTTGTTAAGTTAATTTGAACTGTTTGAAAGTTTAATCACCATTTTTTACTCATATAAAAATAAATAAGCAGTTTTAGCGTTTAGAAAAATGCATGCATCTTGAAAACACACATGCGCATTCTTACAGAGTGCTATTTAAGCAGTTGGCATGCCCAGATTGATCCACCTACACAGTAGAGATACAAGCTGGCACTTCTATCACTGATTTATTTGGCTATTCTGTCAGTCTGGTAGGCTACTGTTTATATCAAATTACTTGAAAAAAAAGATTAAATAATCTGATAACTGAGGGCACTAGAAGAAAGTTAGTGTCTCAGTACACTAACCAAGCAGGGAACCTCAATATTATTCATACTATGCTAAGAAAATAAGAAAGCCAATGTGCAAAGATATCTGGATATCTGGCCCAACCCATTGATGATCTTCTCTATTAGCAGGCCAGGCCTTCTTGGGAACCAAGATCATCTCTTTATTCATCAATAGCTGCTGACAGAAAGTCAGCTTGTCTGTCTTGTGTTACCTACCCACACATAAAAACACACACTCACCAGTCAGCAAGTCTAGCTGAATGAGCACCAACATGTACGACATGTGGGCGAGCAAACACACACGCACCTGCTGTAGTGTGACGAGTGCTGACACTGAAAAACTCTGGACTGTCTGACTACAGTTCCCAACAGCTGACACACATTCACAGGAGAGTAGAGGAAGAAGCTATGAAGAGAAATGAGGATGAACTGTTTTCAAATACTATTTTATTTTAGTGCGTTATGAAGCTTTTTATCGACTACCTTGAGACAAGAGTTTTGTGCACCTATTCATACTTTAGTAGATAAGTCACTATACAGAAATTTTACTAGAATTAAAAGATGCTGCCAATGTCATTGATGCAAAATTAATTGTTCTTTATAGTTCATGAAGGTCCAAAAATGAAAAAAAAAACTGAATCAAAAATCTTAATTTACTCTTAATTTCATGAACTATGTGAGGTAGCAGCGGCCAGTGTTAATCAGAAACCAAAATATTGATAATAAAATCTGCTGATGAGAAATTGCTGCAACAGATGCTGAATACAGATAAACCCATGATGCTGCTTATCAGTACACCACAGAAATGGGGCACAAAAACATTTGCAGGCTGACCTATGAGTGACTCTAGCGAATGACAGCTGAATGTGTAAGTTAATGACATTATTGATCTACAAGGGTAACAGGCCAGCAAAGTGCCAGACTGCATTGCTGCTTCCATTTCTACAAATTCATTTAGAATCCATATACAAAAGCTAGAAGTCTCTCTGTATATTGTAGATGGGAATGTGTGTCAGTGTGCCACTGCAATGCAGTGAAATGCATCCTGAATAGTAATGCATGACTAGTATTACCCTTCCTATCCTTTACATTGCTCTACTCTCCTTAAGGCTGTAGTATATTGTCTTATCTATTCTCCTCTCTTCTCCTTGTGTGGCTTTTCCTTTTCCTTTCTGTGCTGGTTTATTTTTTCCTCTGACATCCTACTCATTTGCCCTCTGTTTTTATCACAATCTTTCAATTGTCTGTGTGCATCCAATCATCTCATCAATGGTGTTTTTTCCCCTTTACTTTTGTACTGTTGGAACACGAAGCAGAGCTCCGTGCCGCTATTAGTTATTGTGTTAGTGTATCACTGTAGAGCTTCTGTATAGTATTTTCTTAAAGCCAGAATACAAAACAAATACTGTGTAAAATTAAGAACATTCCTCTGAAAATGGATGAGATAAGACAAAACATTAGTTAATTTGTGTCATTACAGACTTGGATGTGAAGGAAAGGGGAGATTAAAAAAAATAGGAAAAAATTTAAATTTGAATAATATTAAACTGTATCTTTACCTACTTCCCCCATTATCCTCCCCTTTTTCAAAAAGGGGAGGATAATGGAATTTGTTTCAAATTCTGTCATGGATGGTTACCAACACAATGGATGACAACCAATTAAGATAAGAATCAAAGCCTCTTGTCGACAAAAATGCCAAAAATGACTTTCTGTAGTTCGCTATGTGGGTCATTATGTGTAGTGTGGGACATGTGATGCATATCTACCGCACCACCTAGTTTTTTGTTTTGGCTACAGTTACAGATGTGTAATGAAAGTCGATTTAAAAAGTAATATATATATAATGAATATAAAACATTGCTATAAATATCAATATAGCAATGCCAAGATATTGCAAATATTTTTTGGGATTATCACACAGCACTGGTGTTAGCATTTTAAGCCTGAAAATTCACAAGGAGTACAGATATATGGATATCATGGATATGCCACCAAGTAGTCTCCTGTGCAGACTTAATATGCAAATATATGCTACCTGGCTCATTGTATTCTTACAGATACATAGGTGTTGACTTTGGGCGCAAATTTAATTAAAAATGAAGGTGATTTATTTGACTGTATTTCTTCAATTACATTTTTTGCCTTTTATATGTCATCTTGCTTTAGTGTTTAGACCTGCTTTTCTTTCCTTTTGTTTTTTGTTTAGTTGTCTGTCTTAGATTTTCTTTAATTACCATCTTAGTATTTTGCTCCCAACCCTTGACTTAGATGTCCGTGTGAAAGTGGTGTCGTAATGTTATGACAGCCCTATGTTTAATCCAGGCAATAAGCAGTTGGCTGGTTCAACGAACGGTCAAAAGTCAAAACCAAAATAAATTCCCATATAGAAGCATAGAATATGCCATGAGAAAGTACATGATGATAATTCAGCCTGTATCTTTGCAAATGTCATCTCCATTCACATGGCAGTAAGAGACATTCACAAATGCGAACATTTCTCATCTTAATAGCACACAGGGAAAACAGAAGGAGAAAAAAAACTTCCACAGTTCCAGTAATCTTAACATACAGTGGGAGATGCATGTTGGCAGATCCTCTGATGGTTTTGTCTTCAGCTATAGACTGTTAAAACACAGCTTAAAGCACAAAACACTATGTATTCAAGCAGGATACACTATGATATGCGTACGGCAGATGAAAAAGATGCACCAACTGGTGATAACAAGGAATACAGGACTCAGACTATTACTTCTTATTATAGTATCATCAACAACTGTCGAACATTTATTGATGGACGGTGAATGCATTATTATTCTGCACAGATTGTAACAGCATAACAGCACCTTCACATCTGCCGCCCAGACTCTGACCAATTAAAGACAGCAGTGAGGGGATTTAAGCATGTCATGAGATGGCCAGAAGAGAGGGAGAGAAAGAGTGAAAGAATATATTACCCTAGAGCTCTCTCTTGCTTATTTCTGGGCTTTGGTGCCCCACATTCTCTCTAATTTTCCTTTTCTGGTCTGACACACATTGTACACAGAAAGAATTTACTTAAACCTCTAGCACTGAACTAAATAGGCTGGTTATTTTAGAACTGACATCCTTATTGACGGTATGCACAATACACAACAGGGAGTTAGACGAAGGGATAGCAGCAACCTAAAAACAAACAAACCATCTCAATAAAAGGCGCGGTCACATGGGTTTTATCCAAACGAACTAGACCGGCCGATCCGGATCGTCGCCACATGGGTCCGAAGACTCTTTGCGGTCAGATGAGGTTTTGTCAACAGGGCCCAAGCCCAGAATCTACGTGACGCAAGTGAAAAGCACCCAAGTTACTACAGTTAATAATGCTAATGCTAATGTCAGTGTCTATAGACTACTACTTACGTTTCATGTTTACTTTGCTAACTATACCCCCCCGGTACTGTATTTCGTAATGAACAATTGTCAATAAAGATCGCTTTCGAAAAAAAAAAAAAAAAGATAAGACGCGTGCGGAAATTCCTCTTGATGCGGTGGTAAATGAACAATGTTTTTCTGGCTCAACTGGGGAACATGTCAA